>BRYC01000188.1:16971-30342 GCA_030267985.1 Parmales sp. scaly parma | reverse complement strand
CCCCCCCCCCCCCCTAACACTCCGAACCTTCACTCCCCGTTCAACATCAATGAGACTAATGTCGTTACCACAATGGGCTGCAATGAACTGGGATTGTCTATTGTCTCCTACTAGGTCGATTGGGACGGAGCCGAAGCGAGCTTTCCCGCCGGTGTAGGCGCGGGAGAGGACGGAAAAGGGGAGGAGGTTTGAGGAAAGGGATATGTGCTGGGGGGCGGGGGGGGAGCTGAAGGTTTTTGTTGCATGATCCATTTTTCGGTGAAGATGGCAAATTTAAGTGCGAGGCAATATAAAAATATAATTGTTCCAAGGTACAAGAAGACCTTGGTTGGTTGATTTAATATCGTGCCTGCAACACTAAAAGAGAAGAACAAAATTGGATGGCTGCATAAAATAATTTCTTTTGGTTTTTATATTGCCAGCGATACCTTTACATACGCTTTTCGGCTCCCTCGCTCCCTCTCAATGGTCAAGAAAATCAAATCATACGCCAACAATGCGCGCAATTCCTCTTCAAACCAACCTCGCAACATCCAAAATCCCAATGAAAACCCGCCCAAGATGCCCAAGAAGCAGTCAGCCTTGCTAGAAGCCATGAACGCCCCCGCCGAAACGGATCCGAAGACAAACATAACCAACTCCGAGGCCAAATTCTGTGTGATTTGCAACCTCCCTTCCACAGCGAGTTGCTCAAAATGCGGTCGCGCTCACTACTGTTCTCGTGAGCACCAGGTTCAAGACTGGAAGACCCACAAGGCTCGATGCGGCGCAGTTTCGAAGACCGACTGTGAGCACATGATGGCCGGTCGCATCCTCCTCAAGCTCCCATACGCCCAGAAGATCAAGCAGCTTTTGCTTCTGACGAAAACGTACTCGACTCATCCTGTTTACCCGACCTTCCTCGCACGCTCCCTCTCCAACAGGGCCAACGTGAAGGAAGCGAATAGGTGAGGGAAAGAAGAAATGAAAAAATCAATTCGAATACCATACCCCAATCTAATGCACCTCGCTCTGCTCGCCTTCCCAGCGACGACAGGCAACAGGCAGTAATATACGCCCGTCTCGCTGCGATCAGATTAGAAGCTCTAACTTTGGACGACAACGACGACACGGCGGAGCTAAAATTTGAAACCTACAACACGTTGATCTTCACAACGAACAACCTGGCTACTGAAATTCAACAGAAGAGGAGCTGGAACTGGGAGAAGCTTTTCAAAAACGAGGACGAAAGTAAGAGGTGAGTCCCGCTCAGACCCCTGATCTTCCCCATCCTTTATCAATCCCCTCACACAAAAAAGATTCGCTCATTTCTGTTGGCGTCGAGTCGAGCAGCTTCCTCGCCCTTTCCAAGGAGAGCTGCGCGGCGTTTGACAAGTTGGAGTGTCACCTTCTCGACGATGTCACAAAGAGCGGGCAGTGCTTGCGGCTCACGAACGTGTGTAGGTGCTTACAAGACAGGGCGGAGAAATTGGCGGAGAGCTTCGAAACTAGCATTGACAATGGGCTTGCGGGCGTGCTGGCCGCAGCGGCGAAGGTTGCCGCGGAGAAGGAGGACAGAGTAGAGGAAACGAGGGGAGATGTTTTAGAAGAATTGCAAAAATTCGCCTTCCAAGCGGCGGACATTGGAGGCGGGTTGAAGGGGGGGGGGGAGGAAAATACTGGGATAACAATTTTGGAAGATCTGGCGGGTTGTTTGCAGTTTCTATTGGCCAATGCGAACGATACGCCAACCAGGGTCGCGGTTGAGAGTCGGATAAGATTGCTAGGTGATTTAAAGAGTTGAAACAACTTTCTTTCTATGGCTATGCTGCTACGCTTGACATGTCGAATCCTTCTCGTCTCGTCGGAATCAGGTGTTTGCTCTCTGCGAGCTCAATACCGGATTCGGGTTCGGATTCGCCCTCGATCTCACCCTTCCGATAAATATAAACCTTGGCCTCTCGAATGAAAAAAAAGCTTGCCACTAGCATAAACATGGCACACACAAATAAAATAGTTTCCGCTGTTTCGCCGAACACGTTCGCCAAGGAGTACAAGACCCCGCCAAACATGTCCCCGAAAGCGGTCGTAAGCAAGAAAAGCGAAGCTGAGTGAAATGAGGTAGTATTGTGTGTAGTGTGTGTAGTGTTAGTTTTAAGTAGTGGCTCGCATTCTCGGTATTCTCGTCTTCCTCAGACTCACCCGTCGCTGTCTTGTAGGCCGGTGGGGCCTCCGCATAGAAAAATTCCAAGCCAGTGGTCGACACCCCAATTTCAGCCACCGTCAAAACGGCATATTGCGGAAGTTGCCAAAATACAGAGATACTATTGTCAAATGATTTTGAAATCGCGCGCTCTAAAATTGCGCTCATGAAAAACGCCACGGAAGCGAGGACCATGCCGCAGCTCATTCGCCGAAGTGCCGTGACCTCCAAGTGAATTCTTTCAAGCGCCGGGTACAGAAACTTCTCGAAGAGAGGCAGCAAAACGAGAACGAGAAGGGTGTTGAACGCGCCCATGTTTTCAGGCTGCAGAAAGCTGCCCATGTCCAATCTCTTAGCCTGCAGGATCCAAACGCTGCCCTGCTGGTCATAGAGCATCCAGAAGAACGGCATGATCATGACGAACTTGAATGTTCGGAAGAAGTCCACGGTTGCTTTAATCTGGGTCTCTGAGCAACTGGGCCCCGCGAGTTGCAGGAAGGATTTGCCGTCGTGCTCGGGAGAGACTCGGGGGGTGCACAGCGCTGTCCAAACGACGTTCCCCAGCATTGGAAACGAGGAGGGGGGGGTGGAAATTGTGGAGGTGGTGGAAGTGGAGCTATCTGCATCCTTTCTATCGTTCTTCGGCAGGTTTATGATGTAAGTTGGTTTCCCACGAATGAACACCACCAACGCGAGCGTCATGAAAACAGCCGGGAGAAAAAACGCTGCTCCGTAGCCTGCAACCTGCCGGACCAGAGGGGAGACGATATAGCTGAGAAGCGCGCCAACATTTATTGCGAAGTAAAATGTTGAAAAATATTTCCGCAGCTTCTTTTCGTCGTTTGGATCAGGGAGCTGGTCCGCACCAAAGGAGGACACGCACGGCTTGATCCCGCCAGTTCCAATTCCTATTAAAACCAGGCCGATCATCGTTCCACTCATCTTGGACTGGAGGGCGCTGAAGGAGAGCACCAAGAAGCCGACGACGTAAATCGACCCAAAACGGGAAATTGTAGCGAACTTGCCCCAACGGCTGTCGCTCAGGTAGCCGCCGACGCAGGGGGTAAAGTAGGCCAGGGCTGATGTGTAAAGGAAAAAGGAAACGGATGTGGAGTCGGAGAGATGCAGGGATTCGCTGAAGTACATCGTTAAAATCGCCCTCATTGCATAATAAGAGTAACATTCGAGAAACTCAACCACGATGATCGAGTAGACCGAGGTGGGCAATTTATTGGCCATTTACTGTCCCCTGCAAATTGGCCTTTGGTAGAAGGAATCCTGACTCACCCAGATCGGGGACTTAGATTCCCATCGACTGGAGGGGAGAGAGGAAATAATATGGAGAGGGAGTGGGTTTAAGTGAATCCTTAAATGTGTATGGGCACACATTCAAAACTTTACATTTTGATTTGGCACGTTGAGCATTTCACAAGCGAGGCACTCACAATCTCCAAATCACGCGTATTGCCACCTTTGACCATCCGTCGGACCCAATATGGCAACAAATGAGTACCACAAGTGGCTCAAGAAACGTGATTGGCTCTTGGTACGAGGTGCCAATTTTCACCCAGACAGGGACGTAGATTTGATCGAGAGAAAGTACAAGGAGAGAGATGAGCATGGACGACTGCCACATCATTGGCTCGCAGCGAAAGCTCAGACACACACACATACTCTTGCCTATGTGGGTGTGGACTTGATTTGCTTATATGTAGATGCCCTCATCACACGAGATAAGGAAGGCAAAACTCCCATCGACATTGCCCGTAGGAGTGGAGCCTGTGCTGAGATCATCGGCTTGCTCTCCCTCACTCCCGAGGAAGCTCGTTCGTTGGGTTGGGAGGGTATGCTCCGCTTGTACGCACCAGTGGCTTATTGGAGGAGTGAGATGAATGGGTGGATCAAATCACGATCGTTGGCAGACTGCCACAAGTTCATCGATGAGCACGATGACGAGTTGGTGCGTGAAGTGCTCAAATACATGAATTCTGAACTTCTTCGACAGATTGCTTGCTGCAGCCAGAAATATAGCGACTCCCTCGTTTTTCTTGCTCTTCGAATGATCCATCGGAACCCACTTTCCCTCACCACTAAAAACCACAAAGGCAACACAATGCTCGAGTATGCCGAGTCTACCCAATTCAATGCGTGCAGAGAGATCCAAAACGTCCTCCGCCTCACCCCCACCCACATCTCCTCCACCCTCTTCCCCACCCTCCTCCGACAACACCTCCCCAAGCAGTTCGTCGACTCGTCAATCTTCGGCACCTACAACACCGCTTGCACGTTCATCAAGCACATGAAGTACGACAAGGCTGAGCTGGTCGAGGTGGAGGACGTGCTGAAGAATCCGACTAGAAAATGCGACGTCTGCAACACCACCACAACGAAAGCGTGCGCACGGTGCAAAACCAGCTACTTCTGCTCCGCCGAGTGCCAGAAGTCGGCGTGGAAGAAGCACAAGAAGACGTGCAAGGCACCAACCAACCCTCCAGCGAATGAGGCAGAATTGCGGGTTTTGCATGAGGGCATGCTGCTACTGAACCGGTGCATCCAGGAGCCTGGAGCTGGAGACGGACCCACAAGTGTGGTATTAGATTTCTTGAGAGACTGCGGAGTGCCGAAAATAAAAGGACTCTTGAAAATCGACTCGGAGTACACTGTGGGTGGTGGAGAGTGAAAATGGAGTTATGGATTACGAAAGCAATATCAATATGAGTGCACTGGGCCAATCATCAGGCGTGTTGTATGGGGAGGAAGATCATCGTGTGGTCTACGTGCGCGTTTCTGGTGGTTCTTCTTGGGCGATGAAGTTAGTTTGACTGGGCTTAAGATCACGAGAGGAGGACGGATTTACGCAGCAATCGAATTTTAAATGAACAGTTTCTACTTTTAAATTACCTTTTCCTACACCCCCCCACCCCCCTATTACTTCGCCTCAATCCTGGCCGGAACCCGAAAGGGTGGACTAACATTCTTGTCAAAGTCCCGAAACTCGTGCTTGTAGGGCTTCTCCTCGTCGCACTGAAACGTCCCCTGTTCGCTCTTCCCCCAAAGCCCCCTTTGCATCTTGCACACAACAATTTTATCGCTCTGCAGTTCCGGCGTGATGTAGTGGGCCCGAAAGTTGTTCAAGCTGTTGCTCCTTAAATACCGCATGTCGCTCCTGTCCTCTGCGAGCAGCCTGCGCCGAGCGAATTGAGTGGTTTAGAGTTTAGAGTTTAGAGTTGAGAGTGGATGTAACCGTCTGTAGCAATTTCGCGCTCGCTCACCTCTTTTCGTGCGCATCCGTTTTGTTGCTCCACCCCCTGTTGTCCTCCAACACGTCTTTCGCATTCACAACGATCTTCTTGCTCCACTTCTTTTGTATTGTCGCGTTTCCGCAGCTAATGTCGTAGCTCTTTTCCCTCTGCTTGATTTTGATGGTCTCCAAATACTCCCTTCCAGCGACCGTCTTTGGCCGCTGGTTGACCCTCTCCCTTTCCTTCTTAACCTTTTGGTTCTGCGAGAACGTCTTCACCACGCTGCTCTGCCTCTCGCTTTTCTGGCTCGTGTTCCTGAGCTGTTTGTTGAGCTTCTGGTGAACTCCCTGTCCCTCGAACCCGAACACCGGCGACCCCAAGCTTCCTCTGCTCATCGTGCTCGTTTTGATTGGGCTCGTTAGCGAGTAGAAGTCCGACATATTTGGCATGGAATTTGACATGGAATTTGACATGGACAAGGACAAGGACAAGGACTCCCCCCCCATCTCCCCCAACCCCTCCCCGTTCATCGTGACGTGCATTATATCATCCACCTGGCTCATGCTCGTCGCATCGCTGCTTGCGCTGACCCTCCCGTCCGCCCTGCTCCTCGGCCGCTTTTTCCACATGATGCTCGACACGCTCGGCGACCTTTGTCCTCCCCCGGACACCCCCCTCCTGTTAGGGTTAGGGTTATGCGGCATATCCAAATCCTGCGGGAACCTAATTCGCTGTTTCTTGCTGACACCACCACCCCCTCCCCCACTGTGCCCGCTGTGCTGCAAGCTGCTATTGTTGTGGTTGCTTGGCGAGCTAATTTGGCTGAAATACTCGCTCAAGCTGGTTGCGGGTCTGCTGAGCTGACTCCCTGGGCTTGACGGTCGGCTCGAGACGAATCCAATGGGGCTGATGTTTAGAATGTCGCGTTCTCTGCTCGTCAATGACGGAGCGGTGTTTAGCGGCGGGCTCGGCGCCGCGAACATCCTGTCCTTGATCCCCGGCGGCAGCAGCCCCCTGATCAACACCAGCCACTGCTCGCGCATCCGCCTTGGGATCCACTTCTTGTCGTGGGGGCGCTTCCTGTATCCCACAGCCGCGAACACGTCGTCAACGTTCAGCTGGCCCTTGTGCTGGTTCTGCTCAGTGGGGGGCTGAACTGTCAAGGGGGATGCGAACCTTGTCGAGCTTGCGTCCCGGAACCTGCGCAAACAAAGTGTTAGTCATAATGCCAATTTATAGCTCCCAACCCAACTCGCAACTCACATTGCTTCCAATATATCGTTTGTTAGCGCTATTTCCTTGTGTATCTGCAGAGCGTTTAACAAATCCTCTAGGTCAATGAATGAGTCCCGATCTGTGTCCATTTGGTGGAATGCTGTTGCAACCACTTTCTTCTCGAGTGAGGGGGGTTTTGTGGCATTGAACTCATTCAGGCCATCATATTTGTGGGGTGTGGAGAGTTTGGCAATTTCAGACTCTACTGATTCTCGCGATTGCCCAGGCCTAGACATTAATTGTTAATTGGGAAGGGCTTCCTATAGTAGTAAAGAATTCGGTTAAATTTATTTTTATTTTTTTGGGTAAAAATATTCCAAAGCTGAAAAAGTAGGCTGGAAATATCTGAATATTTATAATTCCCACTCCCACAAATACCCACACACACCTTGAACCAAACCCAAAATAAATCGATGAGCTCCCAAACTTGGGTGAAGTCGACCCATAATGCAGATTCCTCCAAGTCCAAATCCTCCACCAGGTCAAAATCCTCAGTCCGACACTCGGACAAATATAGTCCAACTCCTGGTGGTAACTTTGAACTTCAACAGAACAACAACCGCCCCGCCTCGCCTCTCATGGGAAAGCGCCAGACCATGGTACACCAGTTCTCAAAGCATGTTGGGAAGCAAAGCGAAAACGAGCTCAGCAAAATTCTCTCCCAGCACAAGATAGGCAATTCAGTTAAACATCGCAACTTGATGGTAAGAGGTTGCCTCTTCATCATGAGGGCGATGCTCAACATGCCATTCTCCGACCGATTCCCCAGCTCAGAGATGAATCTCAAGTTCTTCAAGATCTACACGGCGAGGCAGTACAACTACGTTGTTCAGTCCTTCATGGTAATATTAATGGTCATTCCTATCTTGCAATCAGCCGGCCTGCACTTCCCTTCCTACACGAACCCTGTATGGTTAAAATTGGAGATTGCCAGCTTGTCGGTAATCTTGATCGACTTGCTGATAAAGAAATTGGCTGTAGGCTACATTTGCTCGCCCAGGACGCAGTGTCCTTACAAGAAGCGCGAGAGTTTTTTCACCGCAATCACTGTGGGGTGCTATGCCGTGATGGTCTACACGATTTTGACCGAGAGGATATATGGGCAGGAGGAGAAGCTTCCACTACTTAAAATTGTGCGGCCCATGTTCGTCATCATGAGAGATGCAAACGTGAAAGAATCAATCTCGAGCAAGTTATTTAGCGTGAGGATAGCTGCGAGCTTGTTGATCTTCATGTACTTCGTCTACATCATCATCTCAGTTCTGCTCGGTCTGCTGATAGGGGTGGTTATTCGACCCGAGGACATTCACAGCAGGTGAGGAGCTAGTCACAACTAGTGTAGGTGTTGCTTGCTCGCAAGCCTTGAGGAAGACAAGAATACGAACCATTACTAAACTAACATTATTCCACTCAATTCTTATTCGCATTTTTTTTGTCTCGGCGCAGCCAAGACAAGCAGGTGAGCGTGCGATGAAATTTTAATATATAATATATTGGCTACATCCTCTACTAAACTAACCCAACCCAATTCGTTCGACTCGCTCGCCTCCCCCCTGCTCAATTAAAAATTAAAAATGCTCCTCGCTTCGCTCGGCGCAGCACGACACCATGGAGACTTCCTTCATGTCTACTTTCCGGTCAGTGATTACCATGTTCGTTGGGCTCTCGTGGTCAAACACCCAGCAGTTGAGCGCTGTGATTTGGGGCGCGGATACACAAAATTCCGCGCCCGATGCAGAAGGGAATGTTTCTCTGTCGACTGCCAGGTTTTTGAGCATGGCAATATTCTCCATATTCATCCTGTTCAGCTACAGCAGTGATGCAATTGTGGTTGCCAGGTGAGTCGAGTCTCACGCAGTTCAGTCTCCGCGAGCCACTCCTAAACAACATAATATTAACTTTAACACATTATCGCTCGGCCGAATGCAGCTGTGTCAAGGGCTACATGGACTACAAAACATTCTCTGCTGAATTCATACAAGAAGAGGAGATAAAAAACCTGGAAGCAGCCTTCAAATACATCTGCCTCTCTCAAGAAACGGAAATGAGCGAAGGAATCAGTCAAGCTACCTGGATCTCAATTCTCCACTCTTTGGGCAAATCCTATGGAGGAGAAGCCGATCTTATCCGCGCTGGCAATCTCATTTTCGAGTCTATCGACTTGAACAACAGCGGAAAACTGGAGAAAGACGAGTTCATGGACGCGTGTATCAAAGCCATCATGAGCCACGTCGTCAAGATCCCGTTGGGCGAGGGTTGTCACTGGAGGTGAGTGAACACAGTTTTGCGGTATACTAAAAACCCCGCTAACCCCATCCACCCAACCCAACCCAACCCAACCCAACCCAACCCAACCCAACCCAACCCAACCCACAGCGATAAATACACTCACGCGTTTCACGCGAATGTTTGGTACTACCTAAGTGTCATATTTGACACTGTGGGTGGGAATACCTGTTGGTGTATATGGAATGGTGTGCAGTCACTGTTCATCTTCCGCTTCTGGACCGTGATCATGACGACTAGCAGAATGATATTGAGGATGGAAATCGACTGCGAGGAAGTTGATTTTCCCGGAATTTTTACGTACCTGTATGACAGTAATGGTCGTTACTTGAGTACGACCTTTAATGAGACTGTGCGAAATTACACTTTCAACGAGGAATTGGATTTGAGGGCCGTGAATTGTAATCTGACGCCGAATCAAGCGAAGGATTTGAATGAAGTGAGTTAGTATTATTGCGCATCAATGCTAAAATTGCTCGCTAACCCCCCCCCCCAGGACAACGAAAACCTCGTTTCACTTCGAATTATGCTCTTGCTCGACACGATTTTCTGCGTTTTTGCCCTCATTGAGGTGATATTCAGGTTCGTCACCTACTACCACAGGACAAAGAAATACCCTACCTTCTCCAAGAAGGTGATGCCCAATATGGACGTTTTCGACTTCTTTCTGATTGTGTTCATTCTGGGGCTAAGCACATTCTGGAACGTTGGTGATTTTGAGGCGGGATCTACTGGCGGCAGGCTGCTGATGTGTTCTCGCGGATTGCGAATTTTCAGGTTGTTTCCGGCGTTAACAAGGTGAGTGAGTGTCCGTCTGTTGATTTGGTTTGGCTTAGCTTGGCTTAGCTTAGCTTGGCTTGGCTTGCTCAAACTAATTTCTATTTATTCACTATATAGGTTCCGCAAGAGCGACACAAAACTATTGTTGAAGCAGCAGCAGAGCGGGATGCAGCTGAAGGGGAAGACGTGGTGGGCGGCAATGTTTGACTTCGAGACGCGAATCAACGTTGCCTACGACTTCACGAAGAAGCCAGCGTCCTTGTCCACCAAGGGCTCGTTCATGAAGATCGCGAACACGTTCCTGTACACATTCACCTTTGCGATCCGCCAGTTCGTACTGGTGTTTCTGCTCACGTACATGTTTGCTGCGGTTGCCGAGTACCTGTTCGAGTGGATGCCCTGCACCGTTCAAGACAACTTTGGAACTTACGTTACTCAAATTTCGAGCGATGAGGATTTGAAAGGTGAGCGAAGTGCGTATGTATTGAGTGTGGAGCCGCGAGCGAAGCGAGCTAGATACAAAAATAGTGTAGTGTTGCTGGCTCGCTTCGCTCGTAAGCCATGAGTAAGACGAGCATACGAGCCACTTCTAACTAACATTATTCCTCTCAATTCGTTTGGCTCTTGTCCCTTCATTAAAAAACGCGCCTCGCTCCGCACGGCGCAGAATTCGGGATAGAGTACTTCAACACGGACACGTGCGAGTTTGCAAACGATGACTTGGAGTCCTTAGACGTGAATTTGATCTTCGGCCAGTTCAGCTCAATATTAATTTTGCTGTTGTGGACGTTTGTATCCAGGTGTCCGCAGCAGCCTTTCACTTACATGATTGGAAAGGCCAACGAGGAAGCCTACAGGGAGGATGCCAGCAAAAAGTACATCTTCATATTTTTTCTCGTCTATTTCAGCTTCATGATCACCTTCACGTACAACATCATCACGGCCGAGCTGATGGAGCTGTGTGACTTTTTGAGGTGAGCGAGGGGGGCCAATTAAACTAAATTAAACTAAATATAAACTAACAACAACACGCGGCAGGTTCAACAACCTGCACCAGGTTGAGGTTGTGTACTTGAAGCCGAAAGGTTGCCCCTACACGTACGGAATTCAATGGAAGCTCGACTTAAATAGTGCTAGAGGAAAGATGGTGATGGAGTTCGCTGTGCACTCACCTGAACACAAGAGTTCGTTCCATAAATCACAGTCCGAACTTGAGTCTGAGAGCGAGTCTGGTGAGCGCGATAGCGAGAGCTTCGCAATGAGGAACCCAATGACTACCAAGAATAAAAGCGGTAATAACAATAACAACAACAATAATAATAACAAGAATGAGAATGAGAACGAGAACGAGAACGAGAACGAGAAGAAGAGTAATAAACCCGAAACCAAACCCAATCCCGATTTCAACGAAACCAAACCCAAACCCAAATCGAAACTGTCCCCAAAGGAACGCTTCAAGCTTGGGGCCAAGTCTGTAAAAACCATAATTAACATCACGCAGGATCTCCGCGCGACGGTCTTAAAACCGCCGCAACTTAAAGTGAAGCGAGCCCTCCCGAGTGGCGCCGTCATGTTTGACCAGAGGATGCAGCACCTCCAGCAGCTGGAGAAGGATTTGAGCCATCGCGACATGGAGCAGATTCTTAAAACGGCAGATCGAGACGAGGAAAGGCAGAAAGCAGCCGGTGAGAAGCCAAAACCCAGACAGAGTGGACTTTTCCAAAGGGGTAACGGGATGCACGGGATGCGCAAAGGGGTGATAGAAACCCACGAAGATGTGTTTCTGTGAATTATGTATCATTAAATGTTGCACCATTTATATTATGTTTATTTATGATGTTTATCACAGTTTCAACCTCTCCAACACCCCTTGGCAAACTTTTTCCACCGCCGCCCACGTCTCGTCAACGTTACCAGTTCCTTCCGCATCCACAACTTCCTGAAACCCCACCCCGTCCTCGCAGCACTTGCCCAACCTGGGGTCGAGGGGAACGCACCCGAGGAACGGGATGTTGTACTCGGTGCAGAGGGGCGAGCTCAAGCTCAAGCTTGAGCTCGTGCTTGTGCCGTAAATGTCGCTGTTCAAAGTTATTGCATCAGCGTCTTCGCCAAAGCTGCGCCGAGCCGAAGCGCGAAGAATGAGAGTAGTGAGCGACCATAATCAGTTGAGTTGGTTAGTTCAGTGATGGATGTAGCCATCTCGCTCGCTTAGCTCGCTCACCTCTCCTTTAAGCACTCCATCACCCTCGCGCTAACATCGTTGCCGTTTTTATCGTTGAATTTCACGGAACTTAACGCGAGGCGCAAGCCCGACATGTTCTCCACAACGCCGATCACTGCGCCAAGCGAAGAAGGTGAGAAGTAAATTGTGTGAGTTAGCTTAGTAGTGGATGTAGCCAGCCGTCTGTGGTTTCACGCATTCATCGCTGGAGACTTTCAAAAAGGCTCGCTCACTTCGCCCGCTCACCGCGCATTTGTTTGCGCGAAAGGGTTGTTCAGGGACGGTCTAGATCACATAGGAGGCATGGCACGCCATTGGAGAACTAAAAAAACTCTTAAAAAAAAGGTGAATCACTAAATCCACCGTAACTCCATCGTATGGAGGTTTTAGACGCTCGAGTTTGGCCAGGCGCATCGTTACGCTATAAAATCGATTGTTCAGGGGACGGTCCAGATCAGGGGCATGTGCACCGCTCACTCACCTTCTAGGGAGACCTTTTTGCAGAAAGTCACCTGCCGTCGCACGTCGGCCACAGAAACTTCTTCGGGCGTGGTGACCAGAACAGCGGAGGTGCTGTTGGTCGACGTCGACTCCGCTCTGGTCGCGTCGAATTCCTTTAAGTACTGTACTATGCTGATGTGCTCGTCGCTCGTGCCGGGCGGAGTGTCCACAACCAAATAGTCAATTTCCCCCCAGTCGACGCTAAGCAACGAATTGAGTGGGGTTAGTTTTGTAGTGGTCATTTCCGTTCGTTCGCTCGCCCACACATCGCCCACACATCGCCCACACATCGCTCACCTCGTCAAAAACTGCTTGATCAGACCATTCTTCCTTGGGCCGCGCCAAACGACGGCGCTGTCCAAACTCGGCAGCATGAAGCCGATCGACATGCAGCACAAATTCTCGGTGATGAATATTGGGTCCCACCGGCCGTTAGGCTTGGCGCGAATTGTGCCAGATGACACGCCCAGCATTCGAGGAACCGAAGGCCCGCAAATGTCTAAATCCAAGAGACCAACCTTGAAGCCCCGCCCTGCCAAGTTGTAAGCCATCTGAGAGGAGAGAGTCGACTTGCCGACCCCCCCCTTGCCAGAGAGGACGAGGAGCTTGTGCTTGACGTTGTTAAGTGGGGAGTAGATTTCGGTGTTTGTCGTGGATGTGGATTGGGAGGTGGAAGATTGAGCATTTGAGGCACAGGCGGAGGCATTGGGGCAGCCCTCGCACGATTTCGCAGTGCCAGCTGTAGAGGTTCCGGCTGCGCAGACTAAGTTGGCGTTTGTTGGAGTGGGAGTGGGAGTGGGAGTGGGAGTTGGATTGGGAGTTTGAGCTGGCTCAATAGGGTTTTGGTCTTTAACTGCAGAAGGAGGGAGTGGAGGGGGCATGGG
>BRYC01000188.1:4338-16725 GCA_030267985.1 Parmales sp. scaly parma | reverse complement strand
CTTCCCCCCCCCCCCCCTTGTTGTTCAGATACTTATCAAGTGAAATGTCTGAGCTAATAGACAAACTCATCAATCGGCTCGAGGGCGACCTTAATCTAGCTCCCGGTGCGCTGCCAGGTTCAGCCCCACAATCCAACCAAGACACTGACGAGGCAAAGGCAAAGGCAAAGGCAAAGACTAAGCTGGAAGCCAAAGAGCGAAAGAAGGCTGCGGGTGTGGCGAAAGCGAAGGCACAGTCGAAAAAGGCTGTCGTGGTCGAGTTTGATCCCGAATTGCCTGCGATTTGCCATATCGAATTTAAGGTGGGGGTGATCACCAAGGTTTGGAAACACCCTGAGGCTGACAAGCTATGGTGTGAGGAAATAGATTGTGGTGAAGAGGCCGTGAGACAGATTAGTAGTGGGCTGGTTCCTCACTACAACGAAGCTGGCATGCTGGGACGGAGGCTGCTTGTCGTGGCAAATTTGAAGGCGAAGAATCTCAAAGGGTTCAAGTCTCATGGAATGGTCCTTTGCGCTGCTTCAGCTAATGAAGACGGAAGCGAGAAGGTGCAATTTGTAGAGCCGCCGGTGGGTGCTCCCCTTGGAGAGGTGATTCAGTACGAAGGGCTCCCACCTACAAAGCCTCAAAGTGCGGCCCAGGTTCTGAAGAAGAAGCTATTCGAGGCTGCCGTCCCTGATCTTGCTACGAACGAAAAATACGAGGGAACATGGAAGGGACACGTGTTCATGACGACTGCAGGCCCGTGCAAGTGCATCGACATCGCATTGGGAGCCATGAGATAAGGAAGAGGAAACACAACAATAACTTTTTTAGATTTTACCCTTATTTTCGTGCGTTTCCTAACCTTCACGTCGGATCTAGGGGACATAAAAACTCTAACACCACACTCGTAGGGCCGTCTCCAGCTCCAGGTTCCTGGATACAGCGATTTAACAGCAGCATGCCCTTGTACAGCGAGCGAAACTTTCCTCCTGGTGGTGTTGAAGCCCCCCCCGTCGGCGCCTTGCACGTCTTCTTGTGCTTCTTCCACGCCGACTTTTGACAGTCTGTGGAGCAGTATAACGCGTTCTTGCACCGTGCGCATGGTCTCGCACCGAGGGAGCTGCAGACGTCGCACTTGCGAGTCGTCTGCTTCAACACTGCCTCCGCTTCGTTCAGCTCCGCCTTGTCGTACTTCATGTGCTTGATGAACGCACAGATGGCGTTGTAGGAGCCGTAGATCTCGTGGTGCTTGGAAGGGAGAAGGGCGAGGAGGAGCATGGAAAATTTAGAGTCGATAATGTACTCCGGGGTGAGGCCGAGGACCTTTACGATCTCTCGGCAACCGTTGCGTTGGGGATGCTCAGCAATCTTTAGAGGCATCAGGCCTACAGCCGAGGCGGAAAGGGATAAGGGGTGTCTGTGGATCATCCGGAGAGCAAGAAACACGAGGGAGTCGGTGCATTCAGAGCTATAGCAAGCAAGGGCTCTTAGAAGAGTGGAGTCCATGTATTTGAAAACTTCAAGAACCAACTCGTCATCGTGCTCATTGATGAAATTGTGGCAGTCAGCCCAAGATTGTGATATAATCCACCTGTTCATCTCGTTCCACCAATAAGCCACTGGTGCATATAGCCGGCGCATCCCCTTGTGACCCAACGAACGTGCTGCATCGGGTGTGAGGGAGAGCAACTCGATTAGTTCAGCCCAGGCATTATTTGCACGGGCAATGTCGATGGGAGTTTCGCCAAACTCGTTTAGCGTGGTGAGAGCCTCTGGATTGTAGCCAACCAAATCGACAGCAACACCTGAGAGAGCGTGGGTGGTGTGGGAAACGATGTGCTTCATAGCGTGCTCCGCAAGAACAGCAAGTGTTGTCCTTCCTCGTTCATCAATCACCTCGACGAGTTTAACTTTAGTTTCGTCCAAAGTTGCTGGGTCCATCATGCTATACTGGATAGAAAAAATTGCCCCTTTTTCTAGCATTTCGTGATACATGTGTGATGTGTTGTTGTTTTGGGGGTGGTACACTCGTACGGGTTATGGGGGTGGTACACTCGTATGCAATAAACGTGGGCGATTAACTTGTTCAATTTCTCGCATATGTGTGAAGTCTAGAGTCCTGGATCCCATTATGCTATAGCATATTGAGGTTTTGAGATCATGCGTGCATAATTAAGTATTGCTGCCTTGCTCTTCAACCATCAAACATATATTCTCCGCTAGGAAATACAACCCTCAGCCAACCCTCAGCCTTCGTCCCACCTCCCCCCACCAATCTCATTTTTGTTCACGTGATAAATAAGAAGTTTTTGACCCTGTGGGTCGATTGTTCATGCGAATGACTGAGCTTACGGTTGCTGCAACCATGTATAGAGCGAAATTCACAAAAGGGTTCACCACCATTCCCCAGAACTTGCAAAATCCTTTTCCTCTCATCGACATCGATTGCAACCTCATGCACCCCGATCTCACCCCCCCCTTCCCAGAGATTCTCACCCATCCGTCAACTATTCAATCCAACATAAGAAACATTCTTTCCCCGAGCTCAACGTTGGCAGAGGCAGCCACCCTCCTAGGTCACCTCAACACCAACAAATATTCCACAATTAAGACAACAATTGGAATCCACCCCTACAGCGTCCCACCCCTCCCGCAAGATCTGAAGGCGATCGAGTCCTCAATCCTCGATTTGCACTCGCAGAATAGTGCTCACGTTGCCGCGATCGGCGAGTGCGGATTAGACTACTCCCCCTCATTTCCACCCTCCAATTTGCAAATACCAATTTTCGAGCTGCAGGTAGACATTGCGTGCAAATTAAAAACCCCGCTGTTCGTCCACACCAGGTTGGCCCACGAGGACACGTTGCGAATCCTGGACAGCCGCAAGAGCAAATTGCCCAAAGTGGTAATCCACTGCTTTACTGGCAAAATAGACGAGCTGAAGGATTTCGTTGAGCGAGGCTTCTACATTGGGTTCACTGGCTTTGTTTTGAAACCTGCAGGAAAAGAAATCTACGAAAACATAAGACTCGTTCCTGACGACAAGATTTTGATTGAGACCGACGCGCCCTACATGGGCTTCAAGAATTGTCGCAAACAGTTCTTGATGAGTGAAATGGCTAGTGTAATGAGTGCAAAGGAGAGAAAGAAGTTGATTGGGCAGACCTACCCCAACACTATATGTTCTCTGGTTGAGGTGTTGAAAGGGGTGGCCGAGGGAAGAGGTTTGGGGGTTGAGGAGATGGCGAGAATAACGACTCGGAACGCGGCGCACTTTTTTGAGTTTAAGGAAAAAATGGAAAGAAATTAGTTTTTATCATCTGACAAATCAGAGAGCTCGTACGATACTCCACCATCCTCGTATGTATCCTTCGCGCCGTCGTTGCGGCTGAAAGCTCCCATTGTTAGCAGACTGCTCGACTTTTTCTTGTCCTTTCGAAGGTACTTCTTCTTTTTTGGTTTTGGAATTGGAATCGACTCATTCCCGTCCTCGTTTTCATCTCCCTCTCCCTCTCCCTCTCCCTCTCCCTCTCCCTCTCCCTCTGCAATCTCATCAACTACTAGTACCACCCCCCCACTCAAACCAAGCTCCCCAAATGTAACCCCTTGATCCCCCACCCTCGTATCGAATTTAAAATTCTTCGCCGGGCAAGTAATCTTGAAATTCTTTCGCTTGTCCAAAAGCGAACAGAACGATTCAAATTCCTCCCCAACCCCAAACTCCACCTTATTACTTTTCTTTTTCCCGTCGAACCTCCACTTCACACTAACGCCGATCTCCGAGCTCATTTGCTCCGCCTTGTCAGCCGCCGCCGCCGCCGCGTCATTTTCTTCCTGCTCTCTCTTCGCCGCTTTCCTCGCCTCATCCTCCTCCCTGATCACCCCCTCAGCAGCCAGCTTCTCCTTAATCGCCCTATTCACCAGGTCGTCCGCGTTCCTTCGCTTTGCCTCCAAAATTTTCGCCTTATAAGATGTCAACCACCGTTGAACTGACGCAATTGTGAGATGTACTTTGGCCAAATTTCTGCTCTCCATGACGAGCGAGTCTGCGCCGAGCGAGTAAGTTTGTTAGTAGATGCCTCGCACTTTTTTTCTGTCACAAAAGCTCGCTCGCTTCACTCACTCACCTTCGTCCAGCTCGTGTCCAACGAAGCCCGCCACTTTCAGAACTTTGTATATCTTTGCAATTTTCTTGTTCTTGATGTTCACCTTTTTGTACTTCTCCACGTGCTCGTGCTTCACCAAGTTACCCAGAATCGCTTTCAGCACCTTCACCGATTCCACGACGTTCTCCGTTTCTGTCTCCGTCTCCGTCTCCGTCTCCGTCTCCGTCTCGCTCTCGAGCTTGTCGAGGAGGGAGAACGTTCTCATTGTCAGCAGCTCGCGTTTCTCGAAGGTGAGGCTCGCAGCGGATGCCGTCTTGACGAGTTCTGCGCCGAGCGAGCCAAACGAATTGGGTGGAATAATAAAATGTTAGCTTTTGTAGTTGATGTAGCCATAATGTCTGTAGCCATTCCAAAAGGCTCGCTCGCTCACCTTTCGTTTTCGCCTTGAATTCGTCCGTCGCCGTTCCAGCCAACTTGCCATTCTCGAAATCGGCAATTTTCGTTTCGAAACCTTCCAACCCTTCGAAAACAATCTCCTTGTCGAAGAGGAGGATCGTAGGGAAGTGCTTTCCCTGAATCGCTTCCATTACCCCTCGCATTTGCTCCCCATCGATCTTCAGGAGGCGAACTTTCCCCCCCCGCTGCCTCACGTACTCCTCAAGTTTGGGAGTTAATTGCTTACAAGGGCCGCACCAAGGAGCGTAGATGTCTATGATGACTGGAACGGGAGACTCCACGAGGAGATCGAAAAGGGTGGAAGGTGTAGCTTCGAATATGACTGGGTCAGTTGTGACTTCTGTGGAGGGGGTGGGGGTAGGGGGGGCGGGAGGAGGAGGAGGAGGAGTATCCTTGAGCTCCTCGTCCAATAGTGTCTTCGCAGAGTCAACGTTTCCATCGACCTGACCCAGGACTCGAACCACGTCTGATCGTGAATACTTCGCATTTGTTGATAGAAGGGTGGTTATTTCAGCAGAATAAGTCCCCTCGGTTATTGCTTGCTGACTCTCGGAATATTTGAGGATTTCCACAGCCTTGTTCAGGTCATTGGAACAAGAAGCAAGGGCAGACTCAGCTAATTCTTTAGAGTAGCCTAGCTTGAGGAGGGAAGAAAGGGTCACTGAAGGTGCACCGGGGGAATTGGCTCCTCGAACAACACCCAGAATTGCACACAGGGCGACCACCAATTGCATGTGGATTGTGGATTGAAAACGAGATTGTTTTGTTGAACTTTTATGTGGATTGAACTCGCTCCGGATTTTAAGAACACGGATATTTACAGTACTTACTTACAGTACTCTGATTACCGTATACGGAATTAGCAGTGCGTGAGTAAAATAGTCTTACAACATTCATCTATACGTCGTTCAAAACAAAACAGCTTTGAGTACTTCGCCTAAGCTTCATTCAAAAGAGCTCTGCACTTGGTTAGACCCAGGCACAGGCTTACACGACTGAAACTTGGAGGGCACTCTCACCACCTTGGTTGTATTTTCCTGCAACCACTTCAATAGAATGCTAACATTTTGCCGTGTAACGAGGCTTCGTCGCCTTTCTACAAGAGTACACCAACGAGGTGCTGGCCATGAGTTGCAGTATTTTTCCTCCTGTTTACATCACTTTTCTCCCTTCCTCCTCTCTTCCCAATTACCAGAACTCCCGTCCCCCCAATTTCTCGCTGCTAGCTCCTCCCTCTCCCCCCCGCTCTCCCTCACTTCAACCTCCACAATAATCTCCAAAATCAGCCAACTCATCTCCTTCCTAACCTCCCTACTTAAATCATTCTCCCGAGCTACCCACATAACAATTTCCCTCTCCCCGCTCCTCATCCTCGCCCCCTTCTCCCACCCCGCGACCCCCTCATCGTTTTTCAACAATTACACTTCGGCCGTCCTCACCCATCTAGGCCCTGCCTTCATCAAGCTAGGGCAGTGGATGGCTACTCGTCGGGACCTATTCCCCTCCAGCTTCTGCGACACCCTCTCTTCCCTCCACTCGAATAACTCCACCCATCCTATTCAGTACACGAACCAGGTGTTAGATTCTCTTTTCACATCATCAAACCCGCCAAAAATAATTACCCCAGACATTCCCCTTGGCGTCGGTTGCGTCGCTTCTGTGTATGAAGCAATCTACAACGACCAACCCGTCGCAATAAAGTGTGTGCACCCGCGCATCAAGGACACAATTGAAGAAGATGTTAAGCTCATGAGACTGATTGCGGTATCCCTCGAGTCCATCCCGCTCATCAAGGGGTTGAAATACTTTTGCTTCTCCGACATTGTCGACGAGTTTGGAGAGATTATGGTCGGTCAGCTTGACATGAGGAAGGAGCACAAAGGTGAGCGAGCGAGTGAGTGACTGAGCGAGCGAGTGAGCGAGTAAGTACGCGAGTGAAATCCCCGACCCCTCCCCTCACCGCTCTCCTCGCCTCGCCTCGCTTCGGCTTGATGGACACAGCTCCTCCCTCGCTACCTACCGCTCATTCGATCGCAATGGACGCAGCTAGCGGCACGTTCTAATACAATTATATTGCGCAGCCCTGGAAACTTTTCGCACTCACAATAAAAACGCAGAAATAGATTTCCCAACGCCAATCTTCAGCGCGGAGGACGTGTTGATTATGAGCTATGAGGAAGGCGTGAGCATTTCGGAGTTCATTGCCACGGGAAACAAGGACTGGAACAAGAAGCTGGCGGGACTTGTGCTGAACACGTTCTTGAAGGTGAGCGAGCGAATTCATAAAAGATACATTCACTACTAAGCTAACCCACCCACCCAATTCGAATGCGCCTCGCTTCGCTCGGCGCAGATGGTCTTTGTGGATAATTTTATCCACTGCGATTTGCACCCGGGGAACGTGCTGGTAAAGGACGACGGCAAGGTGGTGTTCATCGATGCGGGCATCGTCACAGAACTCTCAGCCTCTGACGCAAAGAATCTCAAGGACTTGTTCAGGTGTGTGGTGCTCAATGACGGCAAGAAGGCTGGCAGGCTCATGATAGAAAGGGCCAAGTTTGAGGTCTGCTCCAAGAAGGAGGGGGGGGTAGAAGAGTTCTCAAAAAAGGTCGAGAGCATTGTTGAGGAATTCCACGACGGGAGGAAGCGGGGGGGGTTGACGTTGGGAGCGGTGAAAATAGGAGAGCTCATGGGGAGGATGCTAGAGCTGTGCAGAACCCACGGAGTAAGTTTGGAGCCGGCTATGTGCAATGTGATATTGAGCACGCTGGTGCTCGAGGGGTTGGGAAGGAGTCTTGACGATGAAATGGATTTAATGAGGGCGGCACTGCGGTTTATAATGATGAGCAAATAGAAGAGAGAGGAGAGGGGGTTGGTAGTAAATGAAGATCTAAGCTAGTTTTTTGTTGTTGTACCTAGTTCGTGTTGTTGCGACTTGTTGTTGTGGTGGGGGTTGTGGAAAATTTAATTCTTCAAGAAGCTGATTTGCCTCGGAATGTACTTCCTCAAGGAGAGATGCGCCGTCATCGTCGTCGTCAAAAATGACGACCTCGTCGTCATCGTCGTCATCGTCGTCTTTCTTCTCATTGTCGTTGTCATTGTCATTGTCATTGCCATTGTCATTGTCATTGCCATTGTCATTATCATTTACACTCGCATCGATCTCATTTACAATCTTGTTACCAAAACTCTTTACATCCTGAAAAAGACTGCCAAAGACATCGCGGAGCTTCACCACTTCGGGAACATTTTGCTGTGGTGCGGCCTGTTCTAAATTTTCGCGCCGATAGAGGATTGGGGGCGTCGGCGGGACAAGATCGGGAAGAGTGGCAGACACAGACACAGACACGCACTCCTTCTCCTTTTCAGGTGCTCGCTCCAAGGACTCCTTCTCCTCCTGCTCAATTCTCTCAATCCGCAATACCTCCTCGTTCATAGACTTTTCAATTTTCTCCGCTGCGGCAGATATTCCTTGACCTATCCCTCGCAACCCTCCCCAAATCCCCCCCCCAACCGCACCGGCCTTCTTCCCAATTCCAGTCGCCTCATTCATCATTTGCAAAGCGCCCAACATCCCCGCCTTCCCATCGCCAACGGTCTGCGCACTCTTGTACTTCAGATCCTCAATGTCCAACTCTTCAGTTTTGCTCTTCAACCCACCGAGGACGTGTTTGGTTCCTGCAACTAAGTCCTTCATTGCTTTCAAAGAGTCCTCGTTGCTGCCGCGAGCCATGTCGTGCTGATGATCTTCGAGGGCTGACAAATCTCCCAAGGCGAAGTTGTCCTTCGCAATCTTGCCACTAGCCAGCTGCAAATCAGAATCCATAACCATCACCGGACGCAAGTCCTCGAGAACCACCTTTAACACGCCATCGCCGAAAGACAGGTAGATTGATACGGTGAAGTAGGCCACGTCGAGATCTGTCAGAACAATTTTGAACTGTCCCAACACGCTCACGAAAGATTTTTGAAAGTTAAGGTTGAATTCGACCTTCTCGGCAACCGCTGAGGCGCCGAGTGAGGGGCGGATAACGGAATTTCCCCCAGACAACACCTCCAATACGTCACCCAAGAGAGACTGGTTAGCAGCCCTCCAGAGGAGGCTGTCGGGGTCGTCGTCGCTCAGTGCAAAGAAACAGAAAAGATCGTCATCGACCCCATCTCCATAATGCTGCTGAATTTCGGGGAGAGTTGACAGAATTTTGTTGTCTTTAGTGGTGATCGTGTACTTCATTCTTGTCATTTCTGTTTTAAGGGTATATCGACCCAGCTCCTTCTTTGATTTGTAGTAATCGTAGAGCTTCTCGAAGTTCAAGGAGGCGTATTCGTTGAGCTTTGTTTGGGAAGATTCACGAAGGGACGGGGACGAGAGATCTAGCCGGTAGCTCTGAAGCTGGGAGAGGGTGATTTGGCTCATCTTTTCGATAGATTGTTGTCGCTCAAGGGTTGATGGTGTCGCAGGTTGTGATTTTGTTGCACAGAACTCATTGGGTTTTTCGTCTTCATCAGACCAGTCATCCCACTCTTCGGTCATATTAGCTATTCGATTCTCAATAAGCACGTGATAAGAAAATGGAATTTGTCTTGATTCGTCACGTGTTTGTCAAGTTTGCAACAAGTTTGTCAGAAATTTTGAAAATTTTTGAAAAATGATTGTAATGTCTCGTGGTGAATGTTATTCATATAATTATCAAGGTTAGTCCTGGTGTTAGTGTTAGTGCTAGTGCTAGTGCTAGTGCTAGTGCTAGTGCTAGTGCTAGTGCTAGTGCTAGTGCTAGTGCTAGTGCTAGTGCTAGTGGCGCCGTTTTGTCCTGTCACAGGCCTCGTCATAACTATTTGCCACTAACACTTGATATAGAAATTCAGAATGAAGCTCACGAATGTCGCTTTACTGTCGGGATTGTCTGCTGCCAACGCTGGTTGTGTTACTGTCTTTGATAGGACCCTTACACTTAATGCAGCTAATACCATGATGTGTGGTGGTTTTAAGTTTTATTGAATGATGATTTCTTTGGAAATGATGATGCCCCAACCCCAGCCCCCCCCCCGTCTTTTACCCCAACCGTATCAACTTCAACTTCAACGGTCACAGTGGGCAGCACTTCTGGCAGCACGAGTACGAGTACGTCGTCCTCCACTAGTACTAGTGGCTCTACCAGCACCTCAGGCTCTACTTCTCCCGCAAGTACCCTTGCTGCTACAACCACCCTTGCCAGCGTTTTTGCTGTGGTTGGATTCTTAGTTTTGGCCTAGTCTGATTCAAGACAAAGATGTCAAGTCTTAACATAAAAAAAAGAAGATCTTCTACTTTTAGCACTTGTTTCTTATTTATTTAGAAAGTAGGCGCACTGCTCTCTGTCAAGCTTGTCGAAGTACTTGACCTTTGCCAATTCTTCCGCCTTGTTGCACATTCGTTCCGAAGGCAGCAGCTGATTAAATTTCGTTTTAACCATATTCGCAATTTCCAGAGTTCTCCTAGTCTCAGCCGGCAGATGCCCGCTCCCACGTCTCCTTCCCCTCCACAGATTCCGTCCATCGCATTCGCATTTGCTTTCGCTTTCGCATTCGCATTCGCTTTCGCATTCGCCCCTTCCTGTCCCTGTTCCTCTACAGCAATCCACCCCCCCAACCTCAGCACTCTATATTTACGTTGCAATCAGTGCTAAGCAGTACTCGCCAGTAGCTGCTGCAAGATCGTGATACGGAAGCTCATGTATTCCATAAGCTCCGAAGTGGCCACCAAATGTTTAGAACCATCACGGATGGCAGTCAATCTATCTAGCTCTTTGATGTGATCTGAGGGAGGAAGCTGCCGCCATTTTGTAATGTAGTCTAACTCGTGCTCGCTGCAGACAGAAAGGGACTGGGGATCTAATGTGCAGGTGTTGCGTAGGGTGGAGGTTTTCATACGCTGGAGCTGGGCTTCGAAAGCTTCTCTTAAATTGGAGCTGGTACTGGTGGTGGTGTGGGACAGTTGGGTGAATTCGTACTTGTCGTAGGCAAGATAGGAGGGGAAGCGGAGAATGTCGAATGAAGAGCAAATTTTCTGCTCTGCCTCACAATCTATAGAAGCAAAAATGATGTTTTGATGGGATTGGAGCACGAGATCTGGGTCAATAGATAGTTGCTCAAACATTGTTTTTATGGTTGATGAAGAGTGGAAGAGCAAGAAGGCAAAGTTGTTTTGCAGAGTTTCTTCAAACGTTGCCATTGTTAGCTCAATCACATTTTGGGCAGAAGCGACGGTTATAAGGCAGATAATAGTGATGAACATATAAAAGTGTGGGGGGAATCTCAAAGGAGAGAGAGAGAGAGAGAGAGAGAGAGAGTGGGAGAGATTTGATTCTTGGAGAGAAATGTTTTTACAAAGTTTTTGACTTCGCTATAACCCTTACCCCCAGCAGTCCTCTATCACCTTCTCTCTCTCTCCCCCCCTCTCCCAAACCAGAACCATGCCACGCTTTCAGTCACGATTGCTGGGCTCACAAGGATTACAATTTTCTCTCATCACTTCCACTTTGTGTTCAACAAGTTTGATCCTTGTTTGTGATCCAACCCCTCCCAATTTACAGTGTTTCACCCCTTCCACTCCCCCCTCCTCTCTCACGAATATAATAAACCTTGGAGAACGTCGAACCACCCTGGGACAACACATTTTCCAAATCCACATTGGTTCCATCTCTCACAACATTCTCCTCGTAAACTCGTCGATCAACAATCCGAAATTTTCTGGGATTTGCTCCGTCGTCCACGTTTACGTGATTTGCCCCCTCACCAAATCACACACCCTCGTGAAGGTTTTAAACCATTGCGACATAGTCACATCTGTCGCCGGCATTTCGCTGAAGGGGATCGAGGGTGGGGTCAAAATCATTGTTGGAAGCTCGTCGGGGGTTTGCGTCGTTAGTGGGCTTATTAAAAAAGGAGAAGGTGGGAAATTGTGTGCGTCTGATTCGCGTCAAACTGCTTCAGTGCATCTCCCAATTGGGGAAAAGACGATGTTCAAGTTTGTGGATTTTGGTCTCGAGAGCGAGGCACAGGGCGACGTTGACGTTGACGTTGACGTTGACGCTAAGGACAGTGACGGTGACGGTGATGTGCCTCCCCCGCCACCGCCAAGTTCGCCACTGTCACCAATATCTCCGTTGATTAGGCGGCCCTCTCCGCCACCCGGGTTTGAGGAAGTTTTCGAAAATGGGTTAACTCAGACGAAAACTCAGGCGAGAACGCACGCACCTCCTGTGCGGTTATTTGACACGGGAGCGGTAGGGGCGAGCGTGTCCGGGGGCGTAGTTGAGTTGAACGTAGTTGTAATTGATGAAGATGAAGATGATGAAAATGAAAATGAACACACCACCAAGTTCATGCTGGCTGCTTGCTACAAGAGCGGTTCGATTAGAACAGCTGTCGTCACGTCAACAATCCACGTCACGAACAACAACAAGTCAATTGTCCGCAGCTCGACGACCACGTCCCTCGACCGTGTCATCAATCCAATGGATTTTGCCGGGAGAATCACACAGGTGGAAATTTGCAATGATACGCTGCTTGTGACGACGTGGAATGGCGAGATTGTTAAGTTCAACAACGACAGCAAATTCGAATTAGACGAAGCGTTTGCATCACCTACGAGCCGGGTCGAGTCTGGGTTGAGAGGTTGCTATTTCGGATTGAGTCCGGGGGGGGGCTATTTGGCCGTTGGAGGTGGGGAGAGAGGAGGGGGCGGAGGAGGAGGGTGCGGGACTTGCTATTTGTGCGGGTTACTCAGAGCGAACGACGTTGGAATTTACAACTGGAAGAGCGGCAAGCGAGTCTGGTGTGGGGGGGGGGGGGGGGGGGG
>BRYC01000187.1:16865-36004 GCA_030267985.1 Parmales sp. scaly parma | reverse complement strand
GTCGACAAACTGTTTGGGGAGGTGTTGTCGGAGGAGGGTGGGGAAGGGGGTGGAGGAGATGTGGGCGGGGGTGAGGCGGAGGACCTTTACGATCTCTTTGCACGCATTGTTGCCTTGGGCAAACCCATGCAGACTAGCGCCTGCGGGCCAATGAGCAGGAATGTAACTGAGAGAAGGGGGGTTGCGGTGGATCATTCGAAGAGCAAGAAACACGAGGGAGTCGCTGTATACCTGGCTATTGCAAGCAACATTTCGAAGAAGAGTAGAATTGCTGAATTTGAGCACTTCACGCACCAACTCGTCATCGTGCTCATTGATGAACTTGTGGCAGTCTGCCCACGATCGTGATTGGATCCACAAAGCCATCTCATTCCTCCAATAAGCCACTGGTGCGTACAAGCGGTACATCTCCTTAGCACCCAACGAACGAGCTTCCTCGGGAGTGTGGGAGAGCAAGCCGATGATCTCAGCACAGGCTCCACTCCTACGGGCAATGTCGAGGGGAGTTTTGCCTTCGTTGTATCGTGCGATGAGGGCCTGTAGATTGTAGCCAATCGACTGCACGCCCACATAGGCAAGAGCAAGTGTGTGTGTCTGAGCTTTCGCTGCCATCCAATGATGTGGCAGTCGTCCATGCTCATCTCTCTACTTGTACTTTCTCTTGAGCAAATCTAGGTCCCTATCTGGGTGAAGCATGGCTCCTTCTACCGCGGGCCAATCACGCTTCTTTAGCCACTCGTGGTGCTCACAAGGTGGCATGGCTTTAGGGGTGACGGGAAGGGACGGTGAAATTTATTTTTCGAGTTTTACTTTACACGCAATATAGATAGGTGTTTTGCATTAATATCTTTGGCTTGATCGCTTCAATTCTTAGTAATGACGCTTACCACTCTCGAAGCCTGGTCTTCTTTGGCCCTAGCTGCGGCCTCGATGAAGACTGGAGATCAAACTTTACATCTTCGATCTCTGCTTCTTGACAAAACACGATCTGGCTCTTTTTTCGCAAAGCACAAGGACATCACAATGGACTACTCAAGGCAGAAGCTCACTTCGACCCACCTTGATACCCTTTTCTCCCTGGCCGATCAATCTGGCCTACAGGACAAGATTGCTGCTATGAAGAATGGTGTAAAGATTAATGAGACCGAGGATCGTGCAGGTGAGTAAGGGTTTCCATCTCGTTATATCGTGTATCATGTGTATCATTCTCGTTCACAATACTAACTAACGAACTAACTAACTAACTAACTAACTAACCTACTTCCTATCCTAGTCCTCCACCACTTCCTCCGAGCCCCAAAATCGTACGACGTTTCCTCCTTTGCGGACGGAGCCGAAGCAGGAGCGAAGGTCCTCTCGGAAGTCCACTCCGTGCTGTCCTCCATCAAAACCTACGTAGATGAGATCCGCTCGGGCAAGAAACTAGGAGCAACTGGCAAGCCCATCGTCAATGTCCTTGCTGTTGGCATTGGCGGGTCGCAGCTCGGGCCTGAGTTCGTTAACCTCGCCCTCGAGGCAGATGCTACCGCCAAAGCTGGAGCCCGAGGAAGAACCCTCCGCTTCCTCGCCAATGTTGACCCAGTTGATGCGAGCAATGCCTTCCAGGACCTCGACCCTGAGGCCACCATGGTGATCGTCGTCTCCAAGACGTTCACCACTGCTGAGACGATGATGAACGCCAAGACGGCCCGGGCTTGGTTAGTGGCCGGGAATCCCAACGCTGACCCCTCCAAAGTTGTGAGCTGCCAGTTCGCAGCAGTCTCCACCGCAATCGACAAGGCGGTCGGTTTCGGGATTGACAAGGAAAATATTTTCGGCTTTTGGGATTGGGTCGGCGGGAGGTACTCGGTAACCTCTGCTGTCGGCATGCTCCCCCTCTCCCTCCACTACGGATACGACGTGATGAACTCGTTCCTCGAGGGGGCGCACGACATCGACAACATGTTCTTTGACACGAGCAAGGGCAACATTAAAAACAACATGCCGGTGATTTTGGGCCTTTTGGGAGTCTGGAACTCCACGTTCTTGGGCCACGGGGCCCGGGCCCTTCTCCCCTATAGCCAGGCGCTTCGCCGGCTCCCTGCCCACATCCAACAGGTGGACATGGAGAGCAACGGCAAGGGGGTTGCGATGGACGGATCTGGCATGGAGTTCGATTGCGGAGAAATTAACTTTGGCGAGGCTGGGACCAACGGGCAGCACTCGTTCTACCAGCTCATGCACCAGGGGCGCGTCGTCCCGTGCGACTTTATCGGCTTCAAAGAGTCGCAGCAGCCCAAGAGGCTCGCCGAGGGGGAAGCCGTGGTGAGCAACCACGACGAGCTCATGTCCAATTTCTTCGCCCAACCCGACGCGCTTGCCTGTGGCAAGACTTTGGCGGACTGCGAGAAGGAGGGGATCGCGGAGAAGGTGAGCGAGCGCACATTTGCTACAGATTTTACAGCTATCATCCACTACTAAGCTAAGCTAAAAACTTAGCTTAGCTTAGCTTAGCTAATCTAACCCACTCAATTCGCAGCTCCGCCCCCACAAGGAGTTCAGTGGAGACCGTCCCTCCACCTCCATCTTGATGACCAGGCTTGATGCTTTTGCGGTGGGTCAAATTCTGGCCATCTACGAGCACCGGACAGCCGTGCAGGGCTTCATCTGGGGGGTGAACTCGTTCGATCAGTGGGGCGTTGAGCTTGGAAAGGCTTTGGCTGGCCAGTGCAGAAAGCAGCTCGTAGCGAGCCGTGGAGCTGGTGCTGGCGTGAAGGGTTTCAATCCGAGCACGACGGCGTTGCTTGAGGAGTACTTGAAGTAAAAAAAATGGCGAGTCAAAAATAACAATATAATTCAGTAGGGTATGATGATGGGATGGCATTTAATTTAAAAACAGAAACAAAATTTGGGTTAGCTTTTTACACCTCCTCGTTCTCCAACATCTGCTCCAGCGTCTGCCGCCTCCTCACAACCCTCACCCCCTCCTCTTCCGCCCCCTCCCCAATCATGACTTCGGCGGCCTCCGGGAAGGAGTTGTAGTTCTTTGTGGACATGCTGCTGCAGTACGCTCCGGCCCCGCCAATCACAACGAAATCTCCAATCTCGCTCTTCTTCACCAACCGCGTGTCTAAGTCCTCCGGATCCCCCTCCTTGGGCGTTAGCAGATCGCCGCTCTCGCAGCAGTGCCCCACAATCACCACGTCCTCCTCGCCCTCCCCCTTTCCGTAAACGACCACCGGGTGGCGCGCCCCGTACAAACTCGGGCGCAAAATGTCCGTCATGCCGCAGTCCATCTTCAAGAACGTGTACCCCTCCCCGCCAGTGTTGACCCTGTCCATGACCCTGCTCACAACGCACCCCGCATTCGCTACCAGCATTGTTCCGGGCTCGATTTCCAGTTTCAGCTGCGCCGAGCGAAGTAAATGAGTGGCAAATGAGTGGCAAATGAGTGGCAAATGAGTGGCAAATGAGTGGGTAAGTTTCTGTTCAGTAGTTCTCAGTTGTTGATGTAGACGGCAGAAGCCATTTCGCGGTCGCGCTCGCTCACCTCCTTCCCGTGCTCACTCTTGAACTTTTCGAACTCTCCCCTGATGGCCGTTCCAACGACCTGCAGGTCGGTGTTCTTCTCGCCGTTGTCGCTGTTCCTCGCAACCTTGTACCCACCGCCCAAGTTGATGGACTTGATCGTGTCAAAACTGCTGCAAAAGGAAAGGCTCTTGGCCACCACCTTGACCCACACGTCCGGGTCGCTTCCACTTCCAATGTGGGTGTGCACCCTCTCCACTTCGAGGTTGAACTCGTCGACAATGCTCTTGATCGTTCCGTCATTTAGCGACTCAAACCAAATTCCAAACGAGCTCTGAGGTCCGCCCACATTGGTCTTGCTGAACCCCGTGGTCGAATCGGAGAATCCGCCGCTTCCCACCCCGGGGTTGATCCGAATCCCGCACTTGAACTTCTCCCCCATTGCCTTGGAAGCCTGCCCAATCCTTGTTAACTGACTCAACGAGCACGCGTTCACGTTCACACCGAGCTTGATGTAAGCTCCAATGTTGTCGGGAAGCTCCTGGGTGGAGAGGGAAATATCGCCGTGGGAAAACCCGGCCCTCACGGCCCTGTCAATCTCGTAGCCAGAGGAAGCATCAATCTTTACACCGTTCTTCTGCATCGTTTGCAAAACGGCCTTGTTGGGAAGCGACTTCATTGCAAACCGGACAGTTACTGGGTCCCCGCCAACGAAGGGGGTGGGAAACGCCTTTGCAGTTTCTATTTGCTTGAGCAAGTGAGGGTGGGAGTAGACATAGAAGGGCGTCGTGGTCGCTGCTATATCACATTTGGCTAGGTATGATTGTGGGACGATAAACGGCTTGCTGACGTCCAGTTTAAGCGCGTTGGTGAGGATTGGGAGAAGCAAGATAAAGCGCATTGTATTTGAAGTATGGCTTGCAGGGGTTGAACACACTTGAAAAAATAGGGCCAGAAATATATCCCCAGCACCCCAGGATGAAATTTATCATAATCCACATTCAAAACTATTGACTTTCCGAAATGGTGCGCTGCTGCTATCTATGCATTGCGTTGAACTTAACCAACCCTCCCGGTATCACTTGTGTTAGGGCAAGCCATCGCCAAAATCTCAATAATTTTCCAAAACTAACCACACACCACCACCACTTCACCCCCCCTTCAGGACTTCAAGGGTCAACAGCTCAGTGAGCAAATCTTTTTCTATCTCATTATCTTCTTTGGCTCAATTGGTTGGGTATATGGTTGGTACCATTCGTCCTTCTACTACACATTCCTCTTCTGGCTCCTTGGAACGACAATTTCGATTGTTTTGGCGGTGCCTGACTGGCCAATGTTCAACCGGCACCCGGTACAGTGGCTGTCGCCCCTTGCGGAGCGCCCTGTGATGCAGGAGCGAGAGGCCATTGCCAATGCTCAGAAGGCCGGCCTGTAGAACAATCAATCCCAATCCAATCACAACCAAACATCACAAAAATAGGTTCACATATAGGTCTCATCGTCATTAAAATAGATGTTATTTCTCAAATTTATTCAAAATTGTTATTCTCCCCCAACTTGCTGCTCTCCAGTCTTTCCCTCTTCTTTACGTTCTCCTTCTTGAAGTCCGTGTCCTTCAATTCCCTTTCACTTTTGCCCCCCGCCCCCCCTCCGATTTCCCCCAGCCTCTCCAGCAGCGCAATCTCGCTCTCTTCGTACGCGGGCATGTCCATCCTCGCAATCAAGTTGAGTGGGCTCACGAACCCCGGCACGCTCATTTTCCTCCTGATGTGCCTTTGGTGTTTGCTTTCGTTGCCCTTGCTCCGCATGCTGGATTTTTTTGTCTCCTCTTCTTTCCTGTAGTGAATTGGCTGTTCATCATCCCCGTGCTCGTGCTCGTGCTCGTGCTCGTGCTCGTGCTCGTGCTCGTGCTCGTGCTCATGCTCATGCTCATGCTCATCGTCATCAAAATTCATATTCTCATTCTCGTTATCATTTTCCTCATCAAAGTCTTCGCTCCCCAGGTCATTGACCAGCTCCCTTCCCACTAGCCCCCCCCGCCGTCCACTTACCCCCTCCCCCAAACCCTCCCCCGCACTAACACTGTCGTACTCGCCCTGAAACGCGATGAAAGCCTCGACGTAAATGGCAATGACGATTTGCAGCAGCACAACCACCGTGAAGAAGTGGAAGGTGATGAAGTAAACCGCCTGCCACCTAGATTCCATCGCGCAGATGGTACCGTACATAACGAGGTGCCAGTTGGATGTCGACAGGATCTGTATGAGCCGAAAGTTCGCATCAGCAAAGTTGCTGAAGTCGATGGATGTGTCGAAGGTTGTGGCGCAGGTGACTGCCCTTTCGCTCATCAAGTCCATCTCCGCGTACAAGTACATGCCCCCCAAGGCCCAAAAATAGATGAAGAACAGTGTCACAATCTTGTGTTTTTTGTTAGTTGTGTATTTCTCGCCGTTCCGCAAGGCTCGCTCGCTCGCTTTCTCACCAAACTGTTCACCATAAACGGCACAATCGTGAGAATCACGTTCAATTTCCTCAAATGTGGCCACAAAAATATGATCCTGATCGTCCTCGTGGCAATGACCATCATGCAAAACACGTCGTTGTGGTTGTTGACCTGGTCCCACGTAAATGCTTCCCACTGTCCAGCAACGAACAGCCCAAACGCAGCCACTGCAACCATGAAGTCCAAGCACCTGTCCCAACTCTTGACCACCCACTTCCTCCCCAGGTACCATCCCTTCGCAACCTGCTCCACGAAGCAAAAGCATATCCAGCCGTGCGTAACTACCACCACCGTTCTATCATCGATCACGTCGCTGTTGTAAAACCCCATGAAGCAGGTCACCAATGCCCCAAGCGTGACCACTACCTTCTCAAAAATTGTAGACTCCAACATCAGCCGCATAAAATACTTGATGTCGCTCATTATCTTGTTCTCGCAGACGAACTTGTACAGGTCGATGCTGTTTTAATTGTTAGAATTTTATATGGGCTCGATTCTCGTCTTCCGCTCCGCTCGCTCACCTGCTGTTGCCCGACGACACCTCGTAGTCGATCAGTATGACTTCGCAGCACCGAAAAAAGTCAATGGCGTAGATCCGCCCCCCCTCCGGATCATTCTTTGCCAGTTCCCGGAATATAAAACTCACAATTCCTCGCTGCGCCGAGCAGATTGAGTTGAGTGAATGATGGGTTAATTAGTGTTGGGATATTGGGTATGGTATTGAGTCGCTCAGGCGCTAGCCGCCCGCTCACTCACCTGCACCTCGCCCCCCTCCTTGTTGAACAGGTCTTTCCGCACGAGTTTCAAAATCTGGGTGAAGCTGCGCCGAGCAAAACGAGCGAGTCAAAAGAATGTAATTGAGTGGAATGAATTATGTTAGTTTTGAATTCGAACATCTTGCTTCGCTTGCTGGCTCGTATTATCGTCTTCCGCAACCCCCCCCCCCGCTCCGCCTCGCTCACCGATCTCTATCCAAATATCCTCTCCTCTCGAAGTCCAGCAACTGGAACGCGGCCAGCAACGCCGTCCTCTCAAGTATCCTTCCTCGCAATGCCTCCTTGTGGTGATTGTTCTTGAAGGCCCGGTACAAGGTCGGCACGGCCAAGTTGCCCAGGAAGAACATGACAGTGAGAAGAAAAATAATGAAGAAGTACGAGTAATTTTCGTTGATCTTCATGGGCGTCGTCATGATGTCGGGGTAGTTCTCGCTCGTGAACAGCACGTAAATCGCCATCATTGCGTTGGGCACGTTGTCAAAGTTCTGCCAACAGTCAAGCTCGTCACCGCTATAATTGTCCATCTGCAATTATATGTTTTTAAATTGGGTTAGTTGAGTTGGTTGTGTTGTGTTGTGTTGTGTTGTGTTGTGGTGTGTTGTGCTGTGTTGTGCTGTGCTGTGCTGTGTGGTTTGGTGTTGTGTGGTTGGTGTGGCGAACGAAAGTCACTGATAGCGGCTCGCTTCGCTCGCGGCTCGTTTCGATGGCACTCACCTTGCTGAAAAGCAAGATCCCGATGACCGAAAACACCCCTATGGTTGTCACAAGAAGCACCAAGAGTTCCCAGATTTCGGGAACCGTCCTCAAAATCAGCGTCGCCCACCTCCTCAGCTCGCTGCTCCAAACCGTTGCGTAGAGCGGCCTTAGCCACCTGCTGAACCGGCTCGCCCCCAGACCCCGCTCGAACGCTATGCTCGCGTCCAGGGCAAACATTAAGAACGCGAAGGCCTTGAAGCGCTCGAGCTTGATCTTGCTGAAGACGTGTCCGAAGCAGGATGTGAGGAAGTCGTCACCCACGTCCTTCTCCTTCCCCTTGTCCTTCTCCTTTTCCTTCTCCTCCTTTTTCTTCTTTTTTTTCTCTTTATTTTCGGCCTCCTCCACTATAGATCTATCGTCGCTATTCCCCCCAACACCACCCCCAAACGTCTTCCTCCTCACAAAGTCCCTCAGACCAAAGTGCCGGCTCTCGAAATCGTTCTCCTTGTGCCAAGTGAACCTGCGGAGCGAGCCACAAACAAATTGAGTGGGGTTAGTTTTTTTTTAGCTTGGTAATGGATGTAGCCCATAGTTTAAAAAATTCGTGCACACGTCATCGCAGGCTTCACACTCTTCTGTAACAAGGCTCGCTTCTCTCGCTCACTTACCAGAAGTCCCTCCACCCGCTCGAGTACATTGTGATCAAGATGTCGACCAAGAAAAACGCTAACACGACGCACTCAACGGACAGAGCGAGCATCATTGTGTCTATACTCGCCCGAGTCCGAAACGAGTTTATGTAAACCTCCTCTCCCGGCTTCAGGTGAAACTGCCTATGGCTGCTCGGCTCCAAGAACGCCAGCAGCAGCTGAACCCCGCTCATGCCCGCCCCAACGTACCGCCACCACTTGCTGTTCGTGAGCAGGTACCCCTTCATGGGCAGGCCGGAGTTCCGATGCGTCTTGATCGGCCGCTCGTGGATGGCGTCGAGGATGTAGATTGACGCGCGGGAGAGGCGGTCCGACTGGGTTTGGAGCCGCCGGTGAGTGTCGCCGAAGAAGGCCATGGAGGTTCGTTGGGGGGGGGACGAGGCTGTGGTTGGAGGCGGGGGGGGGTGGGTGGAGGTTGAGGTGGAGATTGAGGTTGAGGTGGAAGGATCTGATTCCGAGAGGGAAGTGGCGGAGTTGTGGTTTTGAACTTTGTCCTCTCGTAGAGGGGCCAACGACTCCGGCGCATCGACTTCCACATCGACATCACCCTCAGATAACGGTGTGGAAGTCATTTCCACGTCGCTATTTCCACCATTTCCGCCTACTCCTTTCCCGCTCCTCTCCCAGATACTCCCGGGCTCGGCCCCCCCCAAATCAAGGGGTTCGGGCAATCCCAACTCCCCCTCTCCCCCCACCACATCCCCGAACGAGAACTTTTTAAGCAGCTGCCGGTCCAAATTGTTCAGCGTCCTCTTCTGGATCTTGATGTTGTTGTAGAAAGTTCTGTGGGGGGTAAGCCGTGCAATTGCGGACTGGTTGTTGAAACGGAAAGAACTTGTGTGAAGGTTGTTGTTGCTGTTGTTGTTGTTGTTGTTGTTGTTGTTGTTGTTGATGATGTTGATGTTGTTGTTTTTGTTGCGGTGATTTATGATTTCAGAGTCCGAGTTCCTGGATGGAGCTGAGGACCGGGTTGATGACCTAGGGGTCATTGACGCTCTCATGCTAACCGGCCGGGAGGAATGCTCATTTGAAGAAGACGAAGACGAAGACGAAGACGAAGACGAAGAAGGCGGAAGCCGGGAGGAAAGCCGCTGGGAGAGGCCGGGCTTGGTCTGGTCCGAAATGTTTGGAATTGAAGTCCGGGCAGTTGTTAAGGACCGAGGGAGATGGGGGTTGGGCGCAAGGTTTTTTGAGCTTCGTTGAGACTGCCGCTTGGCCTGTTGTATCAGTGATGACTCGTCCATGTAGTGTAAAATTATTGTTGTTGCCTTTAATTATCGTGTGATGCAAATAATTATTTGAGCAAAAAAAAATATATAAAAAATATAAAGGCATTTAATCGTGATCATAAGAAGATCCAGCAACAAGAGATCCACTAGCAACAAGGTGGAGACTGAGGAATCCGTAAAGTCAGCCAACAGGCGAAACTCGAAAGTGCTTCGCAGACGAAGTGTTGCAAATGGGGAGACTAATGACCGTGTTGTAGAATTGGTCTTCGAGCCCCCCCCCCCCGTCACCTCCACCCCCTCAACTCTAACTAGTAATTTAAATGACCTTGCCAAGGAGCTAGCTGAGGACCTCATAGAAAACATCCAAGCTTCAGACAACATCGACGTGAAAATGCTTGCTTGGCTTGATGTCAACGAGTTCGTAGCAAAAGTCACGGCAGATAAAGAACTGTTCAAGGCATTCATGCTTCATCTTTGCAGACAACTCGCAAAGACGCTTAAGCTTGCTCGAAACGGGCTTGCCACAAGACTTTTGATCTCCCTTGTTTGCACGTACAGTGACATGGTCTCAGACTTGCTGATGCTGAGGTTCTACCACACCACCGGAGACCACAAGTCGTATGACACTTCGCTGAAGATTCTGATCGGGGCGATGAGCGCTCACGTGATCAACTCGCTGAGCCAGAACAAGCACTGTAGTTTGAAAATGAGGGCAGTGAGGTTTCTTCAGACTCTGTTCCTCCTTAACCCGCTAATTCACACATACGGAAAGTGGAGCGGGAAAGCGATGGAGGAAGGGGCTAGTATTAGGTGAGTTATCGCGCACACACACGCACGCACGCAAGCACGCACACTAAGTTAGTAAAAATAAATTTCAGCTCGAATCAACTTCTCATGTTCACGAAGCTCATCGAGATGATATTCGAAGCGTTGCCGCAACTAATCGTCCAAGTGGGAGCTTTGATGCAAGCCGGCAGCATCACGCTTCTCCCAGCCGCCTCCATTTTCCTCAGTGTCGTGACTGCGGGGTTCTTGGTAGCTGATCTGAGCGTGGGGATCGAGCGTGGCCAGATGACAGCCACAGTTAGGGGACCTCACTCGGCCAAGTATTGCGGAATTTTGCCGCTGAATTTAGAGGTGAGCGAGCGAGCCTTGTGACAGAAGAGTGCGAAGCTACGTGCAAGATTACTATACATGGCTGCATCCACTACTGAACTAACCTACTCAGCTATTTCTATTTTTGCTTGCTCGCTGCTTTCGTGCTTCGTTGAAAATGCGCACACTCTCGCTTCGCTCGGCGCAGTGGGTTTTCTTCCTCGGCCACATGATGCTGGTCTCAGGGTACTTCGCTGCGAACGTGATCGCACTGACGTTAGGGGGGCTGGTCTTGCAGGGCTACGCAATCCCGGCGTACATGGTGGGTGAGTTGGGGCTGTTTCTGTTTTGGGGGTGGAAGTATAACAGGGCAAGGTGAGTGAGTGAACGAGCGAAGCGAGCGAGCGAGGTTTTTGAGGAAGACTCGAGCGATGAATCCCGCGAAACGGCTAATAAACTTACCCACTCAATTTGTTTGGCTCACTCGTTTTGCTCTTGCTTCATTTATAATGCACCTCGCTTTCGCTCGGTGCAGGTGGTTGTTGGGAACTTCAAACAGGTTGGGCTTCTTGGACGTCTTGAGGCCGGAGTGGGTCGTCATGAGCTTTGTGCCGATCTTGTGGTTTGGTGGACCATTTTTACTTGGCGGGAGAACGTCCACAGTTTGGATTGCGTACAAACTGATGCTCACGACATTCGTGGTCCACTTTTGCACCTCGGGGGGTGAGTTGGTCGAGACGATTAAGCTTTCGTCCGGTAACATCATGACGCTACAGCTAGTAGCTGCGGTGTGCGCTGTGGTGGGATATCTGCTGATGGTGAGGTTCGCGAGTGATTCGCACAGGCACCTCTTGTTCCAGACGATAATGACACCTAAGGAGCAAATGCAGCGATATTTCACTAATGACGACGAGCCCCTGGACTACAAATTCAATACGAGGGATGAGGCGAGGATGAATTATTTCGCAGCATTTCACCCCTACTTCTTCACAGAAGCGAAGGCGAAGGTGCAAGAATTGCTTCTCGGGTTGAGGTCGAGTGACGACCTGTTTTCCTCCGGCGCCGTCGTGCCTCCCGGTATATCCAAATCAAAAGGTCAGCAATGGTCCGCAGTGTTCAAGATATTCAAATACCACTTCGCCTACTTCAAGGACGACGGCGCGAATAGACTGATCACAACCCACCTAGACAACCTGCTTGGGGAGATCGAAAGCCGGCCAACAATAACAACCCCCTCTCCCTCCCCCCAACCACCCCAACCCAAAGAGCTCTCAGAGGTTGAGCAGCTACGAAAACAAGTCGCAGCGTTACAGGCACGAGTTTCTGAGCTTGAAAAAGGAAATAAATGAGTAAACAGTAACCAATTTTCATTCTCTGTTAAACTCTGTTACCTCCAACTCCCTCACACGCTTCTCCAACCTTTCTATCTTCTCCTCCAACCCACTCACCACCCCGACGCTGTATTTCGCAATGCAATCAGTCTCGATGTTCACCTTCTCCCCAACCTCCTTCTTGCCCATGGTCACGCAGTCCTGCGTGTGCCTGACCATCATGATCGTGAACCAACCGTCTCCGGTCTCGCAGACCGTCAAGCTCACCCCGTCAACTGCGACGAATCCCTTGCTCACAATAAACTTTTGTAACTCCAAATTGTCAATTGCGAGCTTGTAAACAATCGAGTCCCCCTCCTGCCGCTTCTCCGTAATCGTCGCAACGCAATCAACGTGCCCCTGAACGTTGTGGCCCGAGTTTCGCCCGCCGATTGCTGCGCCAAGCGAAGCGCCGAGCGAAGCGCGGAGCGAAGCGCGGAGCGAAGCGCCGAGCGAAGCGAGGTGCATTTTTAATGGAGCAGGTGGGGAGCAGGTGGGGAGCAGGTGGGGAGCAGGTGGGGAGCGAACAACACCAGTTCGAATTGAGATAATGTTATTTTAGTTGTGGCTCGTATTCTCGTCTTCATCAAGGCTCGCTCGCTGTATTTGCCATCTTTGACGATATAGAGATAGTTGGGCAAACGTCACATAGGACAAGATCCTCGCCCGCTCACCTGCCGCTCGCTCCAAGTTAACCGGATGAACGTTGGCCGGATAGGACTCGGCGGTGCCTCCCGCAGCTTCCATTTCGTCGACTATCGGCCCGAGCGTTGTGAGTCGCAGAGTTTCCGCGGCGACACCAACGGAAAAGGTTTTAGTTTGCGGATCTAGGGAAGTGGCAGTGAGGCAGATGCCGGAAACAGCAATGGAAGCGCCCAAGTACGCATCTTGGAGGGGGAGGCCGGTGGGAGATGATATTGTGAACGTGTAGCCCGGAACCACTTTAGTAGGGTCTTCCCACGAGGGGACAGATGATTTTATTAAATTTGTTATTGAGCCCATCTCCTCAATGATGCCTGTGAACATTTGGAGCTGGTTGTGTTTTTGTCGATGATGGAAAGTCGGTCTTATTGGGCGATTACGTGTGAAGGGGGTAACTACAACTAGATGAAGCAGGATGAAGAGAAGAAGAAACATCATTTATTGCGTATGATAGAGTGAAAATGATTTAAAATGTCATCACAATATATTTGAGTTTAATTTGGTGACAGGAAAGAGATTCCCTCACCCACACATAAACGCACGCACATTTTACACCGTCACCTCACCACAAATACAATACAAAATGAACGTGAACGTGAAATCACTGGCTACAGGTATCCCTCACCCTATATTCCCTCGAAATCACGCAAATCTAATCCTCATTTCACAATCACCAATCAATCACCAATGACAAATCACCAATCACCAGGCCTTTCACTCGGCATCGGTCTATCTTACCTGGCCCTCAAATCTGACCAAGAGTCCTGGCTCGCGCCTCAGGAAGCAGTTACTGCTCCTCAAGACAATGACAAGAAGGCGACCGTCAGTCACGGTCGTCCTCCTGCACCTCTCACCCCTTTTCCTACCCCAACCAAGCCCAACACCTCACAAAAAAATCCTCGTCCCACCATTCTTGCCGGCAACTGGAAGTGCAACCCCTCTACCCTAACCTCTGCGAAGCAGCTCATTTCCTCCCTCAACCAGTCCTGCCCTCCTACCCCCTCCAACGTGAAGGTCATCATTGCGTTCCCCTCCCTCTTCCTCTCCACGGCCCTGGCCTGCATGAGAGATGACTTCATCGTTGCTGCCCAGGACTCTGGGGCAGTTCCCTCCAAGGGAGGCGCCTACACCGGCGAGGCCTCCCCTACCCAGCTGGTCTCCCTCGGCGTCACTCACGTCGTTCTTGGCCACTCTGAGCGGCGCGAGGGTTTCCAGGCAAGTGCAAATAGTGCAAATAGTGAGGGCGAGTCGTCGGGAGAGTCGTCGCTGTTTGTCGCCTCCAAGGTCAAGTTGGCCGTGGAAGCTGGCATGACCGTGCTCCTCTGTGTCGGCGAGAAGAAGGCCGAGCGCGAGAACGGCACGACGATGGACGTCGTGGCTTCCCAGCTCGCCCCAGTGGTTGCTGCTCTCGAGCCTGCTGACTGGGCCAACGTCATCATTGCCTACGAGGTGAGTCTAGCGATGAACCAACTTTCATCACTCCAACATCAACATCAACATCAACATCAACACCCGCGATTGAAATAGCACTTCATCCACTACTTACATCCACTACTTACATCCACTACTGAACTAACGTAACATTAACCCACCCAATTCGTTTAACTCGCCTTCACTCGTTTTGCTCGCTTCAGCCCGTCTGGGCCATTGGCACTGGCCTCACCGCCACCCCCGAAATGGCCAATGCGACCCACCACGCCATTCGAATTTGGCTGTCCCAGAACGTGTCCGAGACAGTCGCTCACAAGACGGTTATTCTCTACGGAGGTTCCATGAATGGCAAAAACGCCGAGGGTTTGTTGGCCAAAGAGGACATTGATGGCGGCTTGATTGGAGGTGCCTCTTTGAAGCCGGAGTTTTCGGACATTGTGGCTCTTGGAAGTCTGTAAAACGATAATTTGGATTTAAGTTTTGCATCAACACATTGAAAACAATTTATTTTTTTACACTCATCGCTTCAACTAACACTATAACCGATTCTTCTTCTTTGGTGATATTGACTTCTGCAAGGATCGCTCTAACACCTTCATCGAACGTATCACCTCGGGGTTTACCGCATTTACGCTAGCAGCGGCTCTGGTCACCGTCTTTTGAATCGCTTTGATGTGATGAAGAGTCGTTATCTCATCCGCATTTTCCTTCTTCTTCTGCATTTCCTCAAAGTCCAGCAAATACTGCCTCGACAGCTCCAAGGGCTTGCTCAGCTCGTCAGTGACGATCTCCTCTGTCCACTGGTTCTTCTTAGCGTGGGAGTCCATGGAAACCTGGATCTGCTTCAAGGTGTTGACTTCATCATGCCGCTTGGCATTCACGGTGAACTTTCTTATCTTTCCCTCCACCTGGTTCTTGCGCCACGCTAAGTAAGCCATTTGCTTCTGAATCTCCTCGACGCGCTCATCCCCCTCGGGGAAGCGCATCACGGCAGCGTGGTCCATAAAGGAGTTTTTTGGAGTTGGAGTTGAGAATGGATCAGATTTTTTGTTTGTCCAAAAAGGTTTATGGAAAGTTGCTTTTCTTTTCCGGCTCTATATTTGTTCGGGGAAGTTGTTACGTAAAATTACTGCTCAAACTGGAATAGCCCCATTGCAAAATCATAAAATCAAAATATATCAAACTTGCCCTTGCTTTTGAAAACAATCTGTACACACAGCTCGCCCTTGGGGCATCCTATTCGCTCTCAGATATACACCATGATGATTGCTCGAGGGAGGTTAAATCCAGCCCTCTCCCTAGTCCGAATGATTCGACCGGCTCAAACAATATTTGTTCAGCAATACTTGAACCACGACCGGCTAATATCCTTAAATGCCCAGCAATTCTACTCCAGTATGAATAAATCACCTCCTCCTCCTCCTCCTCCTCCTCCGCCGCCGCCGCCGCACCACTCTCTCACCCCGCTTATAACCCTCCTGGACGACAAAGATGAATCCGACAACCTCACCGCTTCGGCGACCTCCAAGCTCTCCAACGCGTTGGCTCTCGAGTCGAAGAAAACGGTGAAGCTAGGTGGGTCGACAACGCAACACACACAACGCACAACACGACTAATCAAATTCGCTCGCAGCCCTGTCTGGCAACCTCCTCATAACAACGATGAAATTTGGCGCTTACTTCAGCTCCGGATCGTCGGCAATGTTATCCGAGGCAATCCACTCCCTCGTCGATAGTGGCAACCAGGGCCTCCTACTAATTGGTTTGCGCGATGTTGGGAAGGAGAGCGACGACAAGCACGCCTACGGCTATGGCAAGAACGTTTATTTCTGGTCGTTGATATCGGCGCTCGGGACGTTTTGGCTCGGGGCAGGGGTCAGCATGACCCACTCCGTTTCTACCCTCTACAATGGTACTGGGCTCGTCGACGACGTCCCAATCGAGGTTTGGGGTGTCCTTGGTTTCTCGTTCCTCGTTGATGGTTTCGTCTTTAAACGGGCCGTGCGAACGATTATGCAATCCAAGCCGAGGGGCGTCTCCTTCCTTGCGCACTGTAAGGTGAGCGAGCGAGCCTTGAATAAGACTTGAGCGGAGCGATGGATTTCGCGATATGGCTGCAGATGGCTACATCACTTGTAAACTAACAGCTCGCTCGTGCTTCATTAAAAATCGCTTCGCTCGGCGCAGTCGATTCGCGATCCCACCACCCTCGCTGTTCTCCTCGAGGATGGTGCTGCCTGCGCGGGCGTTCTAATCGCTGGGACTGGGATAGGCCTTTCCCACGTCCTCCTCAGTCCAGTTTGGGACGGAATTGCCGGCGTTGGGGTGTCCTGCCTGCTGGCAGGGATGGGTGCCACCCTGGTTAAGCTCAACCAGAATTTCCTGCTCGGCCAGTCGGTAGATGACGAAATTTTGGACGGAATCAGAGCGATTTTGTTGAGGCGAAGGTCCATCGACAATATCGCGAGCGTTCAGAGCCAATGGACCGGCCCCTACTCCTTCTCCTACAAGGCAGAGGTCGATTTTGACGGCACATATCTTGCAGCAAAGGTGAGTGAGTGAGTGAGTGAGTGAGTGAGCACAGCACAGCACCGCACCGCACCGCACAACACGACTAACCCAACTTGATGCAGCTCCAAACTCGCTACCTAAAAGAGTTCGAAAACGCAAAGGGCGGGCCTGACATCAAAGTGTTGCTAAGCTTCTACGCAGAGGTGAGCGAGCGCGAGCTCACCCTAACAATAGTCGCGATGAAGACAGACGCTCCACTACTAAACTAACTTACTCAATTCGTGTGGCTCGCTCGTTTCGCTCGGCGCAGGACGTAATGCGGGCGGTCGAGTTTGAGATTAGGGAAATCGAGAACGAAATTCGAGGAATTTACCCTGCTGCAGCTTTCATTGAGCTTGAGCCGGATTCGAAGGATTTCAAGAAGTATGCAATAGATGAAAACAGCGACAAGATGCGGAACAGGGAGATCATGGCGCTTGAGCGGTTGCTACAAGCGATGACAGTTAGGTGAGTGAGCGAAGCGAAGCGAGCGAGCCTTGATGAAGACGAGAATACTCGCGATGAATCCCACGAAATTGCTACAGACGGCTACATCCACTACTAAACTAACCCACTCAATTCGTATTCGTTTGGCTCGCTTGGTTCGCTCGTGCTTCATTAAAAATGCGCCTCGCTTCGCATTTGGCAGTAATAACACCATATATGGTGATAGGAATATATTGTTGCCCTTGCCAGGCAATGTGGATGTTGAGGAGAAGTACGTAGACAAAAAGATTAAGATTAAGAAGGAGAAGGGGAAGAAGAAGGGGTAAAAAATTCTTTTATATTTTGTGTGAAAAAGAAGTTCAACGAAGGCTGCTGGAAAAGGCTGGGTGAGAAAAGATTCCAACACCAGAAAGACTTCTTGCGTAATATAATACACGCGGATTAGAGTTTGATTTTTATATTTTTAAATCTGTGTGTGGGCCTCCCCTTGTCCTTAAATATATTCACCTCCTCCCCCTTAAATAACACCCACCCCCCCTCATCCATTTTAGCCACACTTCTTCAGAAATTAGAGTGCCTCCTCGCCATTGTACTCGCCGGATCCCACGTGTTGGACCGCTGCAGCCTGTTCGTGATTCCCCCAGCGTTGCTGCTCATCTGAACGTTTCTGAACATTTGTTGCTGCTGCTGCATTGCAGAGTTAAGTTGAGCAACATGGTTCTTCTCGATCTGCAGTTTCTTTTCGCTCTCGCTGAGAAGCTGCCTGTTTTGCAGCAGGACCTCCGCAGCCGGTCGGTCGTGCGCGTTTGGCGACATCATCTGGCATTTCTGGGTTAGTTTTACTTCTGTTGCCTTGCTTATCACCCACTCCCTCGCTCACTCAACTCACCTTCGCTATAACACCCGCAAACTCGTTGGGAGTGTCTTGCAGCATCATCAACTGGCCGTTCCTAATTTGCTGCCACTCTGGCCCGTCGCAGGGCAGGTCCCTGCCCAAGCAAACCTCGTACAAGGTTGCGCCGAGCGAGAAAATGTCACTTTTGGTCAAGTTATTGTGGTCGTCGTTGAGCAACTCCAAGCTCATGTACCTCGAGTCTCCCTCCTCCACATCCCTCGCGTTGCTCCTCGCCATGTTGACCAGGCCAAAGTCCCCGAGCTTGAACTGCCCACTCTTCAAAAAAATGTTGTCTGGCTTGATATCAAGATGGACCAAGTTCGACTTGTGCAGTAGCTCCAGGGCCAACAGCATCTCGCGAAGGAGGGTGTAGCGCCGGTTCATATCTCGCATCTGCTCCGGCCACTGCTTGAGGACCTTCTCCAAGGAGGTGTCGCACAGCTCCGTTTGGATGAAGAGTCGGTCGTCCTCCATCCAGGCGTTGTGGTACCTGACAATGTGAAATCCGTGCTGCATTGCAAATTGATTGGAATATTATTATAAATGTTAGTTTTGTAGTGGCTCGTACTCTAGTCTTCTTCAAGGCAAGCGAAGACTGAGTCAGACTCACCTCGTTCCCCACGTCACTCAGCGCTGCCAGCGCGTACACCTCCTTCAGCGCCTTGTCCCTCCCCGCATTCCCCTTCCAAGGCCGCTTCGCAGCCTTGATGGCATAGACGCAGTTATCCAGCCTCGACTGGCACTTGTGAACACTGCCAAAGCTCCCGCTTCCAAGCGTGCTCAAGATCGCAAAGTCGGTGGTGAATCTCCCCGCGTGGTTGTTGCCGATTTCATCAATACTGTTATTGTTACTGTTATTGTTATTGTTATTGTTATTATTGTTATTGGATAAACTGCTTTTATTCGGGGTAGCCGTAACGCTATGTTCAATTGTATTCCTCGGTGGTGTGCCCATTTCGTTCATGGAGTTGTCGCTATTACTGTTCCTGATATTGTTGCTTTTATTGTTCGCTATTGTCCGAGACATAATTCCCCCGTTAACGTGGGGCGTTGAATGCCCAGCCCCGTAGTCCTGGTTGAAGCAGTGCAGCTGGTAGTCCTGCTTGTTGGGGGTGGCAGGCGGGAAGCTGACGACCTCGTTCGGTGATACATCATCCACAGCGGACGTGAAAAGGACAGATTTTGATGTAAGGTGGAGATCGTTGTTGTTGCTGGGGGGGGGGGGGGG
>BRYC01000186.1:0-27881 GCA_030267985.1 Parmales sp. scaly parma | reverse complement strand
CCCCCCCTCCACAACCACCATCCCAGTCGCCTCAGTATACGGCCAGTCCTTCCGCACCACCTTCCCCTTCCTGAACTTCAACAAACTTCAAAGCCAAGTCCTGCAGTCCGTTTCCAAAACCGACGACAACATCGTTGTCTCCGCCCCCACCGGATCGGGCAAAACCACCGTCTTCGAGATGGCGATAATCCGTGTCCTGGACGAGCACCTCTCCTCCCCCCAGTCCCCCCAAGCCAAGAAGCTCCCCAAGATGATCTACGTTTCCCCCAACAAAGCTCTGTGCGATCAAATGCACAAGTCGTGGTCGAAGAAGTTTGGAGAGCGTTTTGACTGCGTCAAGGTGATGGTCGTCACGGGCGACACGAGCGACTCCTCGGCGCTCAGGAACTTGGCCTCGAGCAACCTCATCTTGACCACCCCCGAGAAGCTCGACTCCGTCACGAGGAGGTGGAGGAGCCACATTTTCCTCCTCGGAAACATCAAGCTGCTGATGATCGACGAGGTCCATTTGCTCGGCGACGGAGGGAGGGGGGGCTGCCTGGAGGGTGTCATTTGCCGCATGAAAAACATCAAGAACTGCGCAATTGAAACAACCTCCACAAACCTTCAGGCCTCCGCCCTGCGAATAATTACCGTCTCTGCGACTCTCCCCAACGTTGCCGACATTGCCACGTTCGTCGAGGCACCCCCCTCCGGCACCTTCAGCTTTGACGCGTCGTACCGTCCTGTCCCCCTAACCACCATCGTCAAGAGCTGTGGGAAGATCTGGAAGAACGAGTTTCTTTTTTCCAAGCAGGTGAGCGAGCTGGCCGTCCGGCTGCTGTCTGTATAATAAACTAAACTAAACCAAACTAAACTAACCTAACTAAAACACTAACTACGCGCAGCTCGGGAGCCAAGTTCTCGGCGTGGTGAAAAGCTACAACGACAACAAGCCAGCAATCGTTTTTTGCCATAGCAAGAAGGACACGGAGATCCTGGCTGGAGAGCTGGCGAAAACGGAGCCAAAGCAGGTGAGCGAGCGAACCTTGATGAAGACGAGCATACTCGCGATGAAGTGCGCGAAATGGCTACAGGCATAATGGCTACATCTACACTAAGCTAACATTATATTATTCCACCAAATTCATTTGGCACCTTCTTCGCTCGGCGCAGTTCTCTGGCCAGAGGCTTTCTGTTCTGCGAGACGCGGCAGCGCGAGCCTCGTTGCCGAACTTGAAAAGTCTAATCTTGAGGGGCTGCGCGTACCACCACGCTGGGCTGTCCACGGCCGATCGCGAGGTTGTCGAGGGCCTGTTCCTGACGGGCCACTGCAAGATTCTAACCTCCACCAGCACGCTGGCAATGGGGGTGAACCTGCCCGCTCACCTAGTTGTGATCAAGGGGACTAAGGTCTACCGCGGCGACAGGGGAACGGTGGACATTGAAACTAGCGATTTGTTACAAATGATGGGAAGGGCGGGGCGCCCGGGGTTCGACACCAGTGGCGTGGCCGTGATTATGACTGACGAGGCAAGCGTGATGAAGTACGAGAACTTGTCAACCAAGGGCTTGGACGTGATTGAGAGTCAGATTGGATCACGGTTGACGGAAACGATCAACACCGAGGTTAGCCAGAAGGTCATTGGGGATGTCAGTCAGGCAATTGGTTGGCTGAAGTCGACGTTCTTCTACATTCGGGTCAAGAAGAATCCCACGTTCTACAAAATGGTGCCTCACAAGGTGAGTAACACACACTCGCACACGCATTTGTTTTGTCTAACCCAATTATTTGCCAACGGACAGGATGACCCCACTCGCATGGACACCTTCCTCCGTTCTGTTGCGCTCGTTGCGCTTCAGAAGCTTGACAAGTCGGAAATTGTCACCCTTGACGAGTTCGAGTTTGGTGTCGAACCGACGGAGCCCTGCCACATCATGTCGAAGCACTTGGTGCCATACGCGTCCATGGTGAAGATAATGGGCCTTGGCGCCACTCCCCCCTCCCCCTCATCTTCCTCCCCCTCCGACAGCCTCTCAATTCTCGATCTGCTCCACGACATTTGCCAGTGCAGCGAAATTCAAATTCCGCTGCGCCGCTCGGACAAGAAGCTCTTGAACGAGCTGCACAAGCAGGTGAGCGAGCGAGCCTTGATGAAGACGAGAAATCGAGCCACTACTAAATTAACCCACTCAATTCGTTCGGCTCGCTCGCCTCCCCCCTGCTCCATTTAAAATGCGTCTCGCTTCGCTCTGCGCCGGCGCAGGTCAAGTACAAGATAAAATCTACCCTTGCCCCGAGCAAGATCAAGGTGGCGATGCCCTGCCACAAGTCGTTCGTGCTGCTGCAGGCGGTCATTGGGAATCTCGCAATTGACGATTTTGTGCAGAACAGGGAGGCTGTTAAGTGTGCGGACGACGTCACGCGGTTGCTACAGGCGGCGGTTGACTACAGCGATTACGCACAGAAACCGAAGCAGCTTCTCACCTGCATGAAGCTGAAGCGGTCGTTGAAGCTCCAGCTGTGGACCGCAAACGACGGAATGCTGCGGCAGGTGCCTGGAATTGGGCCAAAACTTGCTGAGAAGCTCCGCTCAGATGGACGAATCGTCTCGTTTGTCGACGTTATGAACTCCAATGCCAGCGTGCTCGAAGCCGCCGCAAAGAGGAAAGCGCCCTTCGGAAGTGATTTGATCGCGGGGGTTGAAAATATCTTGGAAAAGGCGATGGACTTGCGAGTGGAGCTCTCCGGGGACGGCCGCATCGTCTGCTACGTCGAGTCGAGGCAGGCAGTGACCAGTACTAGCAGCAGCAACAGGAATAACAGCAACAGGTCCGGGTCCGATCTCGCTCTCTCTCGGCCTGTTGTGTACACACTGGTCGTCTATTCCGACCACCCCGGAGGACTGCTCCTGGCGCGCGACAACATCAAGAAAGAGGGCTCTCACTATGTTTACCTTCCAGTGGGTGGTTGGGGGTGCATCACGTGCGAGCTCATCTGCAGCTACGCAGGGTTGGACGTGAAGATCGTCACGAGCGGGGGGACCACCCCCGCCGCGGCTAAGAAAAGCAAGAGAGATCAGTTTACGTCGAGTGCCTTCACTAGCCCTCAGGACGACCACACTCACGACATCACGAGCTCGTTGTCGATGAAGAACGATGAGATGAGGAGTGGGGGGGGTAGTGGGGGGGGTGGAGGGCAAACTCAGTTGACGCAGTTCCAGCCCTTGAAGAGGGCGAACCCCTTCACCAGCCAGCCGAGCGGGAAGGAGCGGGGTGGTAAGCGGAGCGGGAAGGAGCGGGGTGGCAGTGAGCGAGGTGGCGCACAATCAACCTCAACTTGCGATAGCCAGCCGAGCAATAGCAAGCTGAGGCAGCGGCAGATTCAGAGCAGTTGGGAGACCAGCATCAATCAGAGTCAGCTTCAGCTGCAGCAGTTTCAGCAGCAGCAGCTTCAGCTGCAGCAGTTTCAGCAGCAACAGTTTCAGCAGCAGCAGTTTCAGCAGCAGCAGCAGCAGTTTCAGCAGCAGTGGTCATCGCAGGCGTCATCACCGCCGCCTCAAAAGAGTAGCCAACAACAGCAGTGGTCGTCGCATGCGCCATCCCCGCAATATCAATCGCAATCTTTGCAGACCGTTCCAGCTCCCTCCTACTCGACTCCAAACTTCACAAATAAGGCAGGCATTTACAAGAGCACTCCCTCGACGACAAGCAGCAGCAACGGCAGCAGCGGGAACTCAAGCACGAGGAAGAAGCTGGCATTGAAACAGAACACGTTCGCAAGTTTCGCGCATGATCCAAACGACGCGGAAGCGCTACTTCTGGGATTGGCACAGCAGTCGGCCACGAAGCAGCGAAGCGGCAGCGGTGGCGGTGGCAGTGGCGGAAACTACAACTTTTCGCGCGGTGACCCCGAGAGCAACATTCTTCGGCAAAAAGCGAGCGAGATGCAGCGTTTTCAGTCGCAGCGATATAAGCAGCCGCCGCCGCAGCGGCAGCAGCAACAGCAGCAGCAGCAGCAGCAGCAGCAGCCGCAGCCGCAGTCAAATCAACAGTTCCAGTACCAGCCCTTCTCAACACCGGCCAAGCAATTTACAAAGGAGAACGTCCTGCCGCCGTTGTCAATGTCGCAGGCGTCAACGACGTCTTCATATTTTGGAAAATCAGCTCCTCAGAAATCGCTGTTTAGTGGCAAAAACAACAACAACAACAACAACAAAAGCATCAACAGCAGCAGCAACAGCAGCAGCAGCAACAACAGCGACATCATGATCATGGAAGCGTTCTTTTAGTACATAGAACCTGAGTTTGAAACTTCTATTTTTTTGTTTTTTTAATGGTTTTTTCAAAAAGCTTCCCCAAAATGCTCGTGCTCCGATTTCTTGTTTGCTCCTCGTCTTCATTGTCTGAAACTGCTGCTTCATTGTCGTTCTCCGAACTGATCTCGCTAACAAGTTGCTCATCAACTTCTGCTTCAATTTCTAACCCAGATTTGAGTTGCGCCTCCTCCTCCTCTTCTTCTTCCTCCTGTTCCTGTTCCTGTTCCTGCTCCTGCTCCTGCTCCTGCTCCTCTTCGTCATCAATTTCCAGATCGTCACTCTCCCCACTATATAACATTCTGTAGTTCGACTCCTCATCGTTGAAATCCTCGTACGAGTCATTGCCTCCGTCTCCCTCCCCCCCCTCTTCCCTCGGCGAACCCATTGCAATTCCATTTCCAATTCCAATTCCGATTCCAATGGGCAAAGTGTTGCTGTCGCTGGGCGTGACAATCGCGTGTATGTGAACGTTGACCCCACCCCCCCCGCTGCTGCTCGCCAAGCTAGCAGCTGCCAGATAAGTTGCAAGAAGGGAGCTTGTGCTCCCACCCAAGCCCAGCCCCTGGCTTATGCTATTGTTCGCGACCGAATTAACCATGTCACCGATGCTGTCATCATTCATGGTGCTGCTCATCGAGTCGTCGGCGCTGCTGTCCAGCAGGTTGTCGTTATCGTCTCCCGGACTATTTGCTTCAGTTCGTGAACTCAGGAACGGAAGCATGCTTATTCTGTTCGGGGCAGAGGAGGCTAGCCTAGTTGGAGGCGGGGAAAAGAGTGTTTCTTCTTCTTCTTCTTCTTCCTCCTCTTCCTCCTCCGCCTCGTCTTCGTCAATCGACGCAACGGAAAACTCTTCCCCGCGGTAAGTCGATTTCGATTCGCTCGAAACATTCAGCTCCTGCTGTGGCGGATGATTTTCATCGGACTCTTTCAACTCCTCCTTCCTCGCTTTCCGCTCCTTCACAATGTCTGCTCTGAGCGTGTCGCTGAGGCTGTTCACGTGTACAGCCGAGTCAGTGAGCAGCCTACCGAGGCGGTCGAGCAAAGGTGCGAGTGTTTTTAAATCGGTCATTTTGATAACGGCAGCCTCGTCTGACATTTCCCTCTTTCCCTTTCCCTCTTTCTCTTCCTCTTCTTCTTCCTCTTCCTCTTCCTCTTCCTCCTTCTCTTTCTCCCCCTTTTCCTCTTCCTCTTCCTCTCCCACTGTGATCTTGGCTGTTGTCATCCAAGGAAGGCAAGTGTTATCATCCATATTCATTTTTTCGTTGGGAATCGCCCCGGGCTCAGTCTCCACAGCCGAAACGACCACAGCAACTTCCCGCAGCATTTTCTGGAGCTCGGGGAGCAGGTTCGTCACCCCGCCATCATCCCCCCGGTCCTCCTTGTCCGACATTATGTACGTGCTTGGTGCTTTATCAAAAGTTGTTGACGGCGTCGGTGACGAGAAGGGCGCCGACGTAGTGTGGCGGGTCTTTGTCCGGAAGGGCCGAAGCCGCTCCGAGTCCGACCGTAGCCACTCGTCCCAGCGATGCGGCCATCCGTTGTAGTGAATTAGGAGGAGTTGGGTGGGGTCGGAGGAAGAGTGGAGGAGGGTAGACCGACCGGCAAGATCGGAAGAAGCAACTGCTGGATCCATGGTTGTGCGAGGAGCCATAATGTGGTTGTCTCTGGTGTTGGAGGTGGAGGCGGAGAATTGCTCCTGCTTCAAAGTTTCGTTGTTGGCCACGTCAAGCACGGTGGCCTCTAGCCACTGGTTAACGGTGTCGCGGCAGTCAATCCACTGCCCTTTGAACCAACGCTTTGTGGTTCTTGACTTTGACTTTTCTGGTTGTGATGACGAGGAAGGAGGAGGAGGGGGTAGTTTGCTATCTTCTTCGCATTCGTCGCATTCGTCGTCGGCCAAGATTTGTTGATTTTTTTTTGTGGTGCCCAGGAGCGTATACATTGTGAGAAGGCCTTGTCGCACGTGCTCGAAAGATTGGCCTCTTGGTGCGGGGAGCTGCACCGAGCCTTCATTTTCGTTTAAATCTACATTTTCGTTTTCATCATCAACATCATCAACATTTGAGGCCGAGCCTGAACCTAAAACTGAAGCTGGTGAAGGACGCGTTGACGACCCACCACCCAGAGCCAGCGCCCGCGAGAGGAGAGATAGTGGGGACGGATCTACAAGTGTGGATGGGGCGGAGTTGGAGTTTGTAGGTGATGTGGTTGAGTTGTTATTTGTTGGGGGATCAGAATTTGTGGTGAGGGCCAACAGTGTGAGAAAGGGTTGTGTGGGGGTGGAAAAAATCGAAGACGGAGATGGAGATGGAGATGGCGGGGGGGAGGAGAGGGATGAGGAGAGGGGGTGGGGGAGTGAACTGGGGGACGGGGAGGTGAGCTGTCGAGGCACGCAATGGATCGTGTGGCCATCAGCGAGACCTTGGATCGACGAAATTAGGTCTACGTCGGACAGGGCGTGGGGCCGGGAGGGTGACGAGGAGGGAGAGGAGGCAACCGATGGTGGATTGGAGGAAGATGATGACGACGAAGTTGTGAGGAGCTTGCCTCTGTATATCAGTCTCTGAAGAGCTGGTGCAATGCCAGAAATTTCATAGAGCTTCAATCTGAGGGAGCCAATCGTGTCCTTGTTCTTGTCAAGGGACAAGTGGAGGACACCTTCCTCATTGTTTTGAGTTTGAGGTGAAGAGGCAGGCTGAGTGAGTGGAGACTGGGTTTTCGATGTCACCTTTATTGTAATTTTGAGAATTGCAGAACTTTCCATGGTTGACAATGTGAGTTTGAGAATTCGAACTCGAACTCGGATCTATGCTCAATGGATGGTATGTGAGCTGTGGTATTTCATTGCCGTTGTTTGAGCTTTCAGTGTGGTTGATTCACTGATGAAGTGAAGGCAAGAAATAGTAAAACGCAAGACGAGGAGTTAAAAGCTAAAAGTTAATTACCAAAAAAGTCCAGTCTCCCTGAATATGGATTCCCTACACCAACATTTGAAAGAGGAACAAGAATCTAATGAAGCAATGCAAAACTTGTTGCAAAACGAAATAGCTGCCCTTACAACAAAAGCACAAAATTTGCAAAACACCCACAATGACTTAATGAAGAAAGTTTCGACTACGAGAAGCAACCTCGAGAGGTTATTTCGAGTGTTCCAAAATGCCCCCTCCACCCTTGATTTCAACAAGGCGAGCGCCCTCGAGCAGCTCAGTGGCATCATTTCAGACTTGAAAATTGCGAATTTGAGCAACTCCAACAGCAACAATGTTTTGTACCAGCACGACGAGGAAGAGGGAAGCTATAGCGGGAGTTCTAGCGAATATAGTTCTGAATCCGAATCTGAATCTGAATCTGAATTTGATTCCGAGAACAACAACAATGACTTTGCCTCAAGATCTCGCTCACGAACTCAAGCCTGGATAAGCGAAGGTCGCGATGCGTCCGAAACAGAACACGACCTTTTGCTGAAAGACGTATATAGAATTGTGTGTACAAGCTGCTTGGCGGCCGCCAATTCCAATTCCAACGACGACGAAGACATCGACTGCGATATAGACTTCTTCATGCAATACTCGGAATTTGCCATGATCATCACAATGTCAAACATACCCGATGATAACGTACCTATTGCTATGGTGAAAACGATTTTCGACAAATTGGCCCGCAGCAATGCAACGAACCAGAAGAAACTGTCAAAAAAAATTCAATTCAAAGATTTTAAGAACGCGCTGGAGGAATTGGCAGAAATGAAACTGGGGGCCGCGGAGGGGGCTGATGGTGTTCCGCCTTTTATTAGGCTTCTTACAGACTACATCTGGCCGGCAAGGGCTCGACTGCTGATCAAGAGAGAACTAAGCAAGAGCGTTAGCGGAAAACATTTTTCTTTCGAGTCCCAGTGGATCAAGCCAAGCGTGGTGAATTACTTGTCTAGTCAGCACGAGCCGCTTATGAAAATCTTCAAACGATACAAGAGCATCAGCGCCACGATCTTTGTGACGAAAACGGAGAAGGACAAGCAGCTCATGGACGTGAATGACTTCTGCCAGTTTTGCATCGACTACGAAATCGTTCCTCAGATGTGCAGCAAGGTTGGTTTGATGGGCATAATCCACACTGTCTGCGGACAAAAACTCAGCTTGTCGTTTTCAGAGTTCGAGCAAATTCTCGGGCGGCTAAGTTTAGAAATATACAAGGACAGCGCGAAGTACAACACGCTGGCCGGGGGCCTGGAGCAGCTATTTTTCGAGATTGACCGCGGAAGCCAGATATTCAAGCACTCGGCAACAACAAAAAAGTTGGCTAAGAATTCAGTGAGGGAAAGGTGAGTGAGTTTGCGAGTGTGCGAGTGAGTGAGTGAGTGAGTGAGTGAGAGAGCGAGTGAGTGAGCGAGAGAGCGAGCGAGCGAAGTGAGAGTGCGAAACGACTACGACCACTCCTAACCACTTGCTCAGCATTGGCTTTGGTGGGCACAGCAAAAGCCGGCGGCGGAGCACCTTCAGCGAGCAACGGATCAGCAACGTGACGAAGCTGTTCATGACCGATGCATTAGGCTGAAGCTGAATCATAGACAACATTTTAATGATTTGCATTTAAAAATTGAAAATGAAAATTCCTTTTTATTTTACTTTGGGTTCGCATTGTAATCGACATCAGGCTCGCCACTGTTGGGCAACGAGTACTCGCCACCCCAGCTCTTGTCAACCAGCATGCTCAGCGGGCTATCGGGCCCCGAGGGGGCGGTCCTCCCATCCTTCTCGCTGTACCTAATCATTTCCTTGATGAACACGTCGATTTTATCCCTGGTGATATTGGGCATAACAACGACATGAGCAATGTCATCTTCGCAGGCCAACGACCACCTCTTGATGAACTTCATGGATTTGGGACGCTCCAGCACGACGGTGCAACTCAGGTCGTTGAGACGGCACGTGAAGCCGTGGCTCGCTAGCTGGTCCCGCAAGTAGCAGGCAGTCTCCATGCAATGGACAACGTCCTGCTTAATTCCGTCGATTCCTTTCTTCCTCAGACTGTACCACAGGTACAGAGCAGCCTGACCATTTCTGCTTCCCATGATGGTGGTATCGACACTATTCAAGTAGTCGATTCTGGATGGGGAGGGGGAGGGATTAGAAGAATGATACATTTGACATCCCATTCCACCCACCCACCCACCCACTCACTCACTCACTCACTCACTCACTCACTCACCTCTGCTCAACCTTCTTCACGTGCTCCATCCTTGTCAACGCAATTCCACAGGGCATCGGGCACCCAAGCATCTTGTGCCCAGAAACCGCAATGCTGTCAATGGGCTTGTGGAAACCAATGTCACTGGCGTGCTCGATGAAGGGGAGCATCATGGCAAAGAGCGCGCCGTCACAGTGGATGTGGAAACGGTCGCGGGTGAAGCCTAGGTTCTTGAGTATCCGGAGAATCCTGTCCAGATTGTCAACCGCTCCCTTGACGGTGGTTCCAATGTTAACGTTGATGATGGCCGGGCGGTCGATGTTCTTCGCCAGCTCAGACTGCGCATTATTGAGTGGCAATATAATGTTGTTTAGTTTGTTTGGTAAAACGGCGAGCGAGCCAGCAACAACTCACCTCCAAAATCGCGTAGTCAATCTCTCCCATGGGTAGGGTAGGGATGGACTTCGCGTCCATGCGGTAGTAGCGCGCCGCCTTGAAGATGCTGTAGTGGGTCTCCCTGGAGCTGTAGAGGACACCGTTGGGGTGGCACTCACGAGCCAGGAGCATTCCATGGAGGTTGCCTTCCGTACCGCAGGTCGTCACGTAGCCCCAGTACTCGCCCTTGTTCGGCAGCCTCCAAAGCTTGGCAAAGAAGTCAATCACGGACGTCTCGAACTGGCGAGAGTGGACACCATAGTTAGAGGTGACAAAGGGATCGCCCAAATTATTGATGGAATACTTCATGAAGGGGTACAACTCTTCGTGGTTGTACATGAGATTGTACGGATACCCAAACTGGACGGAGGAACGACGGGCCATTAACTTGTCGTATGCTCCGAGGATATTCGTGACGGTGGTAGCATCCTCGTCCACACAAACCTTAGCTTCGTTCCAGTGGGGGATCTTCACAGACTCTTCAGAAAGCAAGCTCATCTCAGACTCACTCAGCTTGTCCTTCACCGAGCCATCGCCAGCTCCCCAGGCATCGAACACAGCCCAAGGCGACGGGGTCCCGGAGAGTGTCTTCTCTTTATCAAACTCGGTGTCCGAAGGGTTGGAAATATTGGTAGGTTTGGATGGTAATTGTGCATTGGCGATGGTCTTTAGCAAGGCTACTTGAGTTGTTGAGCTGGTTTTTTTTGTGAGACCCGGCAATGTACGCCGGGATAGCGTAAACGCGGATCGGAGCATCGCACAAATGATCAAATGTCAATGGTTGTGCGAGTCACCTTTCATAAAGGAAAAAACGGGGTTGTTTAAGGAAAAAACGGGGTTGTTTAAAGCGGATTCAGACACATGGCCACCGTGGAAGAGTGCGATTCTGCCATCGCGTCAATCCTATCGAACAATTCGGGTCTCTTTCTTTCCCTACCCCTCGAAAATCTTTCACACTCTTCCTCATCCTCCCTCCCTCCACCAGAATTGAGCACCATTAACACTCTCCTCTCTTCGCTTTCAACCTGCTCATCGGCAGACAACCTCGAGTCCTACTTGACATCCCGAACCTTCACGATAACCAATTCCAATTCTCTTTTTGCTCTCCTCTCTCTCCCACAATTATTCACGGCCTCTCTATCACAGCCCACCTATCACAAGGATGCGGTGCAAATCCTCGCAACGATACAGCGGCTAGAGGTCGAATATTCCGATACAAATAGCTCAAATAGAGGTGACGACAACAACCCAAAACAACAAATATTGCTCAACCAGCTCGTCTCCAACGTTTGCCGGAAAGTGCGCCTTTCTGAGCCGGCCTTGAAATCAGCGGTTCTGAAAAGGCTCTGTCCAACCTTTGCCACTACGACAACGACAACGACAACGACAACGTCAACGAGAACGAAAACGACGACAATCACAATTTCCGAAAGCATGGAAGTAGTCGGAATTCTCAGACGTTTGAACTCGCTTTCCACCTCCCATAACAGCAGCGGCAACAATATAATGTTGTCCTTCCTTGAATCACGAGATCTGTGGCTAGTTGAGATCTCCTCCCCACCCCAAAATTCAACTTTTGACAATCTCCTGGCAAGCGTAGAATCTTTTCGAGGTGGAATTTTCGAAATTGCCACCCAATTCCTTGCTATTTTCGACGAAGCTGAAGTTGAAGCTGGAGTTAAAGCTCAGCCAACCCCCAACAACAACAACAATCTCAGCCTCCTCGCAATCTACACGAGTCGGAGGTGTCACGCTTTTCTGAACGAAATCTTGGGGGAAATGTCCACCCACCCCATGACCGGCCCACAGTACCGATCCCTTCTGGACGCGGTGACATTCCTTGGGTCGACGCTCAGCCGCGTCGGTGCGAGCGGGGTTGAGGATTTTTTCTTGAAGGCGGTCGAGGAGGGGGTGATTGAGCAAGTGCTGGGTGGGTGGAGGGACGGAGTTCACCGATTTGAAACCAGCGTTAGAATGGGGGTTGGCAATTTCCATTTGAAGAAAGCTGCCAGGCGGTTGTGGAACGAGGGGTATGTGGATGAGAAGGGGGAACAGTCAACATCAACAACATCAACAACCTCACTGCTACAATTCCCTCCCCTGGCGAGCCTCCTGAACTGCTTTCTGGCCAGGCTGAACTCGCTCCGACTAATTCTTCTTCCGGGCATCGTTCCAAGGCTAAAATCTGCAACCGACGATATTGTTCTGCAAGGTGCAGCAGCGGTAATGAAGTGGGCAGAGAAGGAGGCAAGGGGCAAAAGAACGGACGACGAGAAGCTCGAGGAGGTTATTAGTGATATGAAAGGTTTGTTTGACACGGTCTTCACGCCGGCGGTCAAAGAAAGCCTTGCGATCGCCCTCCTCTCAAATTCTTAGTTTTTTAAACAATGTATTTTTAATATATTATTATAGTCCTACAGCAGGTGCCTGATTGTGGCGACTACCACGTTCTTCAAACTTAGGGAACACAGTGGGTGCATCGTTCTAGCCGTCACGCGCAACGCTCCAGCTGCTGCGTTTGCCTCAATTCTCAGCAGACACCCGACGCTGATCTGGTTTCCGTTGGCGTCCTTCGCCCCGCTCTTGAAGCTCGCCGCTCCGCTGATTGTGAAGGGGGTGGTATCAACCCCTCCGCTTGGGGTAATTTTCAGTCCGTTGACGACAAAGCCCTTTAATTTTTCCATCATGGCCTCGTTTATATTCGCCTTCTGGACAATTTCCTGGACCTGCACCAGCCAAACGAATTGAGTGGGTTAGTTTTGTAGTGGCTCTCGTCTTCCTGGCTCAAATTTCACTTGCTTCGCTCGCTCACTCACCTCCTTATCGCCTGTCAGAGCCCCCCAGCGTTGCATAAACGCGGCCGAGTCAACTACGACGGGTGCGTTGAAGCAAGTTGCGACGATTGGAAGTCGCAGCGGGTAGTCGAAATCGACGTTGCCCAAATTGAACGTAATCCGCATTTCGAGTGCGTCCGCGAAAGGACTGCGCCGAGCGAAGAAGGTACGAAGTAAATTGAGTGGAATAACGTTTGTTTAGTAGTGGCTCGCATATTTTTCATATATTTCTCGTCTTCCGCTCACCTCAACGCCTCACACATCATCTGCAACTTGCCCTGGGTCCCGGTTGCAATCGTGCAACCGGTCTGGATTCCCTCCGTCCCTTGCACCTGCATCCTCAGGTAGGACGCCTGCCCCAACGAGGCCTTGAAATTGTTCATCGCCCCCCCGCTGTTATTGCCGAAGAACACTTGCAGCCTTCCCTGGTGGTTCTTGTACTCGTGCTTCACCCCAACCTGCAGCGCCTTGTTCTCGAACAGAACTCCAGAGGGGGAGACCGTTAGCTTGGAGAACGCCAGCTTCATCTGAGGGATGATTTCGCTGGTGATTGTGTTGGGCGCGTCGGTCTGGGCTGGGGCGGAAGGAGCCGGCGGGGGCACGTCGGCAAGGAGATCGCCCATCAAGTTCGCCTGCGGCTGCGGTCCAGCCGGTCCAGGCTCCTCGTAGTTCCCGAGCAGATCAGGCTCAGCCTCGACGCCTCCGCTCCCTCTCCGGGGGGGGCTGGTTGGCGAGTGGATGGATGGGCCGTCGCCGTCGCTGTCGTAATCGTTATTACCATTATTGTTGTTGTTGTTGTTGTTGTTGTTATTGTTATCCTCTCCCTCGCCCTTCTTCGCCCACACATTCTTGTCCTCCGTTCCGTCAGCCGCCGCGTCGTTCAGACGCATCTCCAAGGCGCTCGTCTTGTCGACCTCGTAGGGCGGCATTTCCCTCAGCAAGTCCTCAATCACATCCCCCGAGAAAACGGTCCGCATCATCCTGTATTCGTTCGACCGCTGCTGCAGTTCAATGTCGGAGGAGTTTTTGTGCTTCTCGAAAACGGGCATTACCAGTGGTCGGCACTGCGGCGTGCATTTTTGGGTTTGGGTTAGAAAATTGATGTCAGGAGGGTCGAAAAGTGTCGAAATGTTGTACTCACCTCCTCGTACAAATTCGCAATCTTCGCAAATGCGGAGAGCATTAGGGCCTTGGTTGCGGATGTCACGGTTGGGAAATGTTGGTAGAGGGCTCGGAATTGCTGGTCGCCGGACATGCCAGGCTCTTCAGCTACTAGGAATCCGAACTCGCCCAACACGTACGCGCCAATTTTCACCGCAGTTTCGTGGCACCGCTTGGAGGAAACGATCGCGAACATGCGCTCCGCCGCGTAACTTTGCAAGTCCCCGTCGCGGTTGTTGGTGACTATTTGCACGACACGGTGCCAGATCGAGTCGCTCACGTGGTCTCCGGACAAGGAGATGAGCTTCAAGATCGTGTCGACGTACCACTTCAAGTCTTTCGAGTACTTCTCGGCGAGAATCGCAATTTTCAGGACCATTTGCTCCCGAATCGCTGCGTCGGCAGAGACCAGGTAGGTGATGAGTTCGTCGACGATTGTCTCTGCGTTCGTTTCGTCGCACATTACGAAGAGGAGGTCAAGAGCCCGCCGACGGACAGAAATGTCGGCGTCCTTCAGGGAAACCAGCACGGTTTGCTGGTGTTTTTTTACCTGCGAGTTGGGGGTGGGGGTGGAAAATGTGAGCGAGATTGCGGCATTTCTGTCATTTGTTTGTGTTTTTACCTGCTCCTTGCTAATGTCGTGCAACGTAGCCAATCTCGCCATTGTCATCAAACCGAGGTACCTGCGCCGAGCCAGAAACGAAATGACATAGATATTAGTAGGCGAGGGGGAGAGTGGGGGGGGTTGTTCGTCTTTCTCCTCCTCCTCCTCCTCCTCATCCTCCTCCTCATCCTCCTCCTCATCCTCACCTGATGTTGGGCTCCCTCACGCTGATAAACTTCCCCAGCAACCTCATGGCCGCCTCCCTCAAATTCGGCTCCCCGTTGTCGCCCCAAATCACAATCAGATTGACCGCCTCAAACAAAATTGCGTGGTCGGCATTGCTCTTATTGATGCTGTCACTAACCTCAGTGTCGTTCAAAATTTTAGCCAGAACGTCCCGAAGCTGGCCCAAATAGCTCATCCCCGTGCTCATTAAATTCGGAAAGTACTGCAAGAAGCGCAGCAGCTTGACTTGGAGCCAAGGGCTCGGGGTGCGGTAGTACAGGTAATCTTGGGAACAGGACTTTTGCATAACGAGGGCAGACAAAATGTGCACCGCGTAGGGGATAAGGGTCTGGTACTCCATCTCGTGCTTGGAGGTCAGCCCAATGAGGAGAGACATAGTGGAGGTAAGAACACCGAGATGTCTATCCTGAAGGAGAGTGGCAATGTGAGGGGCAAACTCGGAGGAGGCAATGGAATCGGGGAGAGAGCGAATCAGTCGTAGGAGGCAAAGGGCCGCTTTCTTCTTAACGGCTGGAGAGGTGGAGGGGGAGACGAGGGTTCGTTGGACTTCTACGTGTAGGGCCTGGGGGTATGGGTGTGGGTGTGGGTGTGGGTGAGGGTGTGGGTGTGGGTGGGAGGGGGGCAAAAAAACGTGAGCAAGAGTGAGAAAAAATAGAAATAAATACAAACCCAACTCACCTTCATAATTGTTATGCCAGAAACATTGGCAATGGAACAAAGGGCAAGCGATATGCCCGCGTCAGCATCGGAATTGGAAGAAATTAAATCGTTGCGGATGCTGTTGATGACCATGGTGATCATCTGGTCTCCATCCTTGAGGAGAAGAGACATGGCAACATACCCAACTTGCTTTTCAGAGTACTTGGCCGAACCTACAAGCTGGACTACTTCCGCGTGGCCAAACTCTACGTCGTAGCCCAGCATGAAAATGTACACAAGCTTCCAAACATACTTCTTCTTTTGGTAGGAGGACAGGGAGGAGGACGAAGTGAACTTTGATCGAATGTTAGCCAGCTCTTTGTCCACTCTCTTTTGTTCGTCGGTCTTTGACTTGGTGTTTCTGACATCACTGATAAAGTTTTGGAGCCTACGGTGGGGTGTGTTGTTGTGTTGTTGTGGTGGGAGTATGTGAGGTTGTTGTTTGGTACATGTTTGTGTTGGGTTTATGTCTCACCCTCTCGCTTGGACACTCATTTTCTAGTTTCTTATGTTGAGTTGTGGAAGAGATAAGGGTCAGGGGATGATGGTGGAAGCTGAGGAACTACAAAACTTTCCACTTCCAAAAAATCTTAACAAAATTTTACCGTGCGAAAACAAATGGCCAACGTTCACAGACCTGGGGAGGGGAACCCCGTGGCGGATTGGTTTCACTCATTGCCCAAAATCACGCAAACCTGGTTTTCGCTGAGTTTGCTCTGCACATTGGCTGTAGGATTTGGTGTGGTCTCACCGGAAAGGCTGATACTGATTCCTTCGCTAGTTTTGAAGGGCGAGATCTGGAGGCTTTTTACCTGCTTCACTTATTTTGGAGGCTTTGGCTTCAACACGTGCATCTCTCTGTATTTGTTGCAGAGCTACTCGCTGAGGTACGAGACTTCTCCTGTGAACACAGGGGGCGGAGGACAGACAGCTGACTTCGCTTATTTGATGTTAATTTCCGCGTTAATGTTTTTGGTCTTGTCGTACTTTCTCAACCAGCCAGTGCTGGGCAATGGGTTGGTGTTTACCGTCCTCTACGTTTGGAGTAAGAACAATGCTGAGCAGCAGGTGTCGATGTATGGGTTCCCCATCAAGGCTGCACAGCTCCCGTTCGTGCTCATTGGTTTAAGGGTCTTGATGGGCCACAGCGTTATGCTGGATCTGCTCGGACTGGTTATTGGCCACATTTACTACTTTCTGACGAGCGTAATGCCAAAGCAGAATGGCAAGGACTACATCCACACACCCGATTTTCTGATCAGGTTCTTCACCGGAGTTGGAACTTATGTGCCGCCAGTGGCAACAAATAGGAATAATGACAACAATAGAGGTGGAGGCGGAGGCGGAGGTTGGGGGGCGAGGGGCAACGTGCAGGGCGTAGGAGGGGGAGGAGGACCTGGAGTTGTGAAACCGCCAAATGCGAACCCTGGGCGGGGGCACGATTGGGGCGGGGGAGGGCACGCTCTTGGCAGGTGATATGATGATGGGGTGGGTGATGTGTTAATTTTTCAGAGATAATAGAGAGAGCAGAGGTTGGGAATTTTATATATTTTTTCACAATTCTAAATTTCAGTTTCCACCTTGTGGGGGTGATCTGGACGGGGAGGTGGGCGGGAGACAGGAAGGAGAGGCCAAAAACGACACAAATTCCCACTTGTAGACGATGTGGAGCTTGAGGTTGAGGATGGGGGTGAGGCCCGTGAGGTGGTACTCTCGGCAGGGGGTGATTCTAACCGTCTTGTCGTAGTTGGCCGAAACAATGAAGTTGGAATCGGCCGTGATGGTGAGCTGCCTGGTGCGGTATTCCTGCTCGAACGTGTGCTTGAGCTCGAAAGTCTCAGCATCCCAGATCTTCATCTTGTCGTGGTAACCGGCACTCACAAGAATACGCCCGTTGGGGGAGTATGAGACGCTAAGGACGCCTTCAAAAGAGTAGGAGTGAGCCTGGTCGATGCTCTTCACCAAGCTTCCATCGGCAGGGTTCCAAAATTTGATGGATTTATCTCCACTTCCCGAGCAAAGGAGTTTGCAGTCGGGAGAGAACGAGAGGGACCTGACGCTGCTGGTGTGGCCCTCCAACGTGTGCGCTAAGATGGCACTTCCCTCGTTGAAACTGTAGAGCTTGACGAGCTCGTCGACACTTCCAGTAGCCAGCTGCTTGCCGTCGGGGGAGAAGCACACTGCTTCAATATAATGCGTGTGATCCTCTAGCACTTGCACTCTCGCCCACTCGCCACCCTCCCCCGGCTCCGACCAAATCCTCACCTTTCCATCACTTCCACCTGAAGCAAAGTGGGAGCCTGATGGAGGGAAGGTGACACACCAAACACCACATTGTGTCCCTCCAAGGTCTGGACCAACTCGAGGGAAGGGCTGAGTATCTTCAAGCCATCACCATCACTTCCAATGCCACAAGCTACAAGTCCCGAGCCATTCGGAAGATAGCAAAGCCAAGGACACCACCAAAAACATTGTCAGCTCGATATTCTACCTTTTCACTTTTTGGAGCGCCTGCCTACTTTTTTTGGCATAGCTACGTTTCCACACGCTTTCCTTAATTTCCTCATTTGTTTCTCGTGCAGCTCGTCGGGAGCTTCCCCCCAAACCAACACGTTAATGAACTCGAAATACAACATATCCCACGTAATAGGAGAAGGGGCTTTCGGCACAGTTTACAAAGCCACAACTCTTTCAATTCCACCTTGCACGGTTGCAATCAAGAAGGTTAATCTGCGGGACTTTTCCCATTCTACCACCGAGCCGTTTGGGGTCCCCACCTCTCTCATCCGGGAGGTTTCTCTCCTCCGTGAGTTGCACCACCCAAACATAATTCCCCTCCACGAAGTGCACCGTCTCGAGAACTACCTCTACCTCGTCTTTGCTCACGTAGAGTTTGACCTGAAGCTCTTCATGACCCACAAATCGGACGAGGCTAAGAGAGCTCTAGTTCCGCAGTCCTCCTCCTCCTCCTCCTCCTCTTCCTCCTCCTCCTCTTCCTCCTCCTCCTCCTCTTCCTCCTTCGTCTACAACAACGTTGTTGTGCAGTCGTCCCGGCTCCGATTCGGTCTTGAAATTCCGCTCGTCAAGAAAATCATGACCCAGCTCCTGGCTGGTGTCAAGTACTGCCACTCCTCTCGGGTGATCCATCGCGACCTGAAGCCCCAAAACCTCCTGATCGACTTCGAGGGGAACGTGAAAATAGCCGACTTCGGTCTAGCCAGGCTCTTCGCGCTACAGAAAAACAAGAAGCTTACTCAGGAGGTCGTAACGCTCTGGTACCGAGCGCCGGAGCTGCTCTTCGGCACTTCGACGTATTCGAGCTCTGTTGACATGTGGTCGATAGGGTGCATCTTTGCCGAAATGGTGACTGGTTTCCCCCTCTTCCCTGGCCAATCGGAAATCGAGGAAATATACAAAATCATGAAGCAGCTCGGTGAGCGAGCGAAGCGAGCGAGCCTTGTGACAGAAGAGTGCGTGTTTTGGAGGTGTATAATTACTTTTATTTTGTGTCGGGGGAACTTAACCTAATCGTCTATTCTTGCTCGCTCGCTTCATCGCTCGCTCGGCTCAGGCACCCCAAACGCAGAAACCTGGCCCGAGGTTAAATTTTACCCCCACTATCAATCCTGTTTCCCAAATTGGTCCTGCAAAAACCTTGCCAACCTAATCCCGGAAGCTGGTACAACAGGCGCTGATTTGCTTTCACGGCTCTTGTTTTACAATCCGGAGGGGAGAATTTCGGCCCACGAGGCTGCCGATCACCAGTTCTTCCAATAAAATAAACGCTTTTCACATTCACATTTTGGAAACCAAATCTATCTATTATCCAAATTCACCCCATGGGCCTCAAACACAGAGTGTTTCCTATCATCCCCCTCTCCCTCAGTATCGCTCTCGTCGCCCTCGGTGTGTTTGTTCATGATTGCAATGGGCCTGTAGCCATCATTCCCTACCAGCGCAAAGGTGAGGTCGTTTCTTTTAACGTCTTCCCGGTTGATGAATCCGTCGTGGTTGGTGTCGTGGGCCGGAACGATCACCAGCTGGTCCAGCATCAGTCTGTGCAACCGTTGATCATTCGCATCGTAGGTGAATGATTCTGGCTTGTGCCGCAAACTCAGTCTCAAATGCTCCTCGTTGATGTGCATGCTGCTCTTCTCGCACAGTTCCTGGTCGTAGCTCACCACCTTGAACTCGTTGTGCCCATCGTTGTTGACGATGCCCAAGAAGTAGGAAGAAATTTGGAATCGGATGAAATTTCCGAGCGGGTCTTTGTAAGACCGCGTATCGCTCAATATCGTCTTCTCGAGGGCCTTGATCCTTTGAAGCTCCTTCTGCTCGTTTTCAATTCTCTCCTCCTCCCTCTCAATCCTCAGCTGCGTGCGCCGAGCAGAAGTGGGTTAGCCACAGAAAGTCACGACTAGTAAATATGGTGTTGCTGCTCGCATCGCTCACAGTACGCTCACCTGCTCCTGGTATATTCTCTCCTTCTCGGCATGGACTTCTGCCGCCCTGCGCTCCTCCTCCTCCCTCTCCTCTTCCGCCCTGCGCTCCTCCTCCTCCTCGGCCTCCTCGCCGTAATCTTCCTCGCTACTGTCATTTTCGTCATCCTCGTCGTCGCTCTCCTCAAAATCGTCGTCGTAGCCGTGGTTGATCTTGTTGATGTGGAGAGCATGGGTGGCCTTTGAGTGGTCAACGGTGTGTTTCCGGCCTCTTATTCTGCTCTGCGCCGCAATAATTTTGTCCCGCTCCATGTCCTCCGTTTTCTGCACCGCCTTTTGCATGCTCTCCATGCCGAGTCCGAGCGAGTGGTTCCGACCCCCACCCTTGGGGGATTTCCTCTTGTTCTTGTCGCGATCGGACTGGACCTTTCGAGCAATTTCAAGCTCATGGCTGTCAGCCACTGTGTTGGCCCCCTTGTGGTGGACCGTGTGCTTCCTGGCCCGGGATTTCGATTGGTTTGCCTTTTGAATTTCGGCCTCGAAGTCAGAGTTGGCCTCCCTAGCAGTGTTGTGCGTAACACTGTGAAACCTCTTCCTCTCGTACTTTGCCTGCTTCTCCTGAGAATACAATACAATACATATAATATAAAATATAATTGAGTGAGTGAGTGAGTGAGCGAGTGGGTACGAATATTGCAACAGCTGTGAGCGAAGCGGGTCGGCAACACCATGATTGATGCACTAGTTGTGTCTAACGAGCTTCAAGGCTCGCGCTCGCCATCGCCTGCCGCTCACCTTCGCACTCAGCAGCTCCTGCAGCTCCACGCTCTGCGGACTGTCATTGTGCAAGCTCAACTCAACCAAGTCGGGAGGATCCAGGCTAAGATATCTATCCCTGTTCCCGACCAGCTCCTCAACTTCGTATGTAATGTCGTCGTCGCTCACCGTCCCTCCCAAACCCAAAACCTCGATCAACGTGCTGCGGAAGCCGAACTCGTCGTCTGGCGACATGACCAGGTTGAGTTTCAAATTACTCTGAGACTGCTTGATGTTGTGAGCGCTGTTCTCCTCGTACTCGTTCAGCAAGTCGCACAGGACCTTTTTCTGGCGCTCGAGCTCGACGATGTGCTCCTTGTCGGATTTGTGGGTGGGGTTGCGCTGTAGAAAAATTGCCGAGTGCTCATCATGGTCGTTTTCCGAGCCGGAGCCGGAGCCGAAGCCGGAGCCGGAGCCGGAGCCGGAGCCAGACCCTTCCATCGAGGAGAGCAGCACCGCTTCCGCTTCCTGGTCCCGCACCATGTTCATCATTGTCATCTCGCAGGCCTCCAGCATTTCCCGAGTTTTCAGCTCGCGATCCTCCGCAAGCTCGAGCTTGTTATACATATGTGCTCCAATTGGTGCTCCAGTTTGGCAACTGCAACGGTCATTCGTCCGGGTCCGGATTTCAGGGACTTGGCAGCAGCGAGGAATTTCTCGTTGGCAATTTTGGACTTTTGCTGTTGGAGCTTCTCAATCACGGCCAGCTGATGTTGCGCCTTTTCCACCTCGGATTTCTTTGAGTCAACGTCGTCTGTTATTGCGCTTTGAATGGCCTTTGCCTCCTCCTGCGTAATCTCTCCATTGTTCGAGGTGAACGCTGACTTGGCGTCGCTCAGCCACGAACCAATGAACCCCTTGAGCGGCCTGTTCTTCTTCTTCTCGATGCCCTTTTTCGCGATGGCCTCCATCGCGATCTTCTCGTTCTTCTCGGCTAACCTTGCGTTGATCCTATTCATCGCAATTGTTGCTTTGCTCAGCGACTGGAATTTTTTCGTCGGGGATGAAGCATTGTTGGGAGACTTGAGCGAGAAATTGTTGTGCTTGAGATTTTCGGCAACCTGCTCCAGGTGCAGCTCGTTGATCTCATTTATAGCAACGTCCAGCTCCACTATTGTCGTTCGGAGGTGGATCACCTCTTCATTGAGGGCCTCGACTTCGAGGAGCTGGGTCTCTTGAAGCCGGAGCTTGGAGGTATCGAGCTCGTGCACGCAGAGCTGCCGCATCGCGTCCAGCTCCTGCTGGTGGCGAGACCGCTGAACGTGGAACACATTAATCATAAAGTCTCGCTGAGAGTCGTGATCCTTTATGTAGGACTGCTTGTCCTCCTCAACCACGCGGAGGAGATCGAGGAGCTTGTCGTTTTCAACCTGCGTGCGTGCGTGCGTGCGTGTGTGTGTGTGTGTGTGACTGCATGTATTGTTAAGGGGGGGAGGGGAGGGGTCACCTGCTGCTTCGAAATCTTGCTGGATAATTTCCTTGTGGCGGAAGTTAATTTTATTGTGGAAGCTTGGGAGGTTTCAGAAAGGGTTATGAGGGAGGACTGGGCCGCCGCCTCGTTTAGGCGGGCATCTATGTCTCTGATTCGAGGCGGTCGAGCTTCTGCTGCAAGGCAATGTACTGCTTGGAGGTCGGACGAGAAGGTGGGACTCGGACACGGGGGGAGGGAGGGTTGTTCGCAGCAGCAGCAGCATCAGCATCATCGTTTCCGTATTCAGGCTGGGTGGGATTCGTTAATTGGCGGTGCTTTATCTTGCGCTTCTGCTTCAACTTCTTGGTTTTTGGCTTGGAGGGGGGTTGAATCTCATCTGAAACTGTTGTCGGGTGAAATGCTGAGTTGTTGGGCGGGAAAGGAGGTTTCATTTCGGAACTTTATAGAGCTAACTTGTCGGTGGGTTATGTTTTGGAAGAGGATTAGCACCGGTTAACTTGGTTATAAAAAACTTGCTTTAACACTTTTCACGTGTTCACTTCACTTAATTTTTTTTAATTTATCTTTTTAACGATTAGCTATCGTCGACTGGCCTATAATGTGTTGAGACGATGGTGGCTATCCGAAGAAACTGGGCGGAAATGATGCTGGGGCAAAAGCGATGCTCCAAGAATTGGATCTAACGACAAGAAGCACATTCATCTTGGTCGCCTGAGAGCACAACATTGCTCCTCTGGCTTTGCCTTGGGTGCCTTGGGTGCAAAGTTCGAGCACAAGCAGCAGAACTTCCCGCAAGGCCTTGATATAGATGTGGGTGGCGACTGCTGAGACTGAGACCGAGACCATGGTCGTGTGCAAGAACTGCACCAAGATGGAGGGCTGCAGTGGATGTATGCGAGGGGAAGGTTTAATTGTGAATGAAACGAAAATTGAACTGCTTCCATAACCTAACCTAACCTAACCTAACATGACATAAAAAAAATTTAACTCACTCTAAACCGCGTTAGAAGGAACCAGGAAATCTAGTACAACACTTGTTGGCCCGTCGCCAGCACCGTTCTCCTGGATGCACTTATTCAGGAAGTGCATCCCCTTGTGCAAAACCCTCAATTCTGCCTCACTCCCGGAAGGGGTGGTTGGCGCCTTGCACGTCTTCTTGTGCTTCTTCCACGCCGTTTTTTGGCACTCGGATGAGCAGTAGAACGCGTTCTTGCACCGTGCGCACGGTTTGGCGGGGATGGAGCTGCAGACGTCGCACTTGCGGGTCGGCTTGAGGACGGCCTCTATTTCGACCAGCTCAGCCTTGTCGTACTTCATGTGCTTGATAAACCGGCAGACGGTGTTGTAGGGGCCGTAGATTTCGTGGTGCTTGGAGGGGAGGGATTGGAGGAGGAGGGTGGGGAAGGGGGTAGAGGTGATGTACTTGGGGGTGAGCCGGAGGACCTTTACGATCTCACTGCACGCATTGACTTGGGGAAGCTCGGCACCCTGCCGTGGCGTGAAGCCCTGGGTGTTTGTAGCCTTGAGGGCAAGTGGGTGCAGATGGATCATTCGAAGAGTAAGAAACACGAGGGACTCGCTGTATACCTGGCTATTCATAGCAACCTGGAAAAGAAGATTATAATTGTAGTGTTTGAGCACTTCACGCACCAACTCGTCATCGTGCTCATTGATCCACTTGTGACAGTCTGCATACAATCGTGATCTGATCCACCAAGCCATCTCATTCATCCAAAAAGCCACTGGTGCGTACAAGCGGTCCATCTCCTTACCCAAAGAATAAGCTTCCTTGGGAGAGTGGGAGAGCAAGCCGATGATCTCAGCACAGGCTCCACTCCTACGGGCAATGTCGAGGGGAGTTTCGCCTTTATTGTCTCGTGTGGTGAGGGCCTCGTAATTGTAGCAAATCGACTGCAGGCCCACCATGGCAAGAACATGTGTGTGTGTCTGAGCTTTCGCTGCGAGCCAATGATGTGGCAGTCGTCCATGCTCATCTCTCTCCTTGTACTTTCTCAAGAGCAGATCTGAGTCCCTATCATGGTGATTCATGGCTCCTTGCACCGCGGGCCAATCGCGCTTCTTGAGCCACTTGTGGTGCTCATTGGAAGGCATAAGATTTTGCTGCGCGTGAAAGATATCAAACGAGAAGGGGGGAGAACGGGGGAGAACGGGGGGGGGGTTACAATATTTGGCATCACATGTGATCTAATTTTTCACACACACACACACGCACACACGTAGTGGAACAAAGACATAAAGTGGTTACAAACATACTTTCAAATGCTTTATCTCAGTGTGTGGTGGGTCCTCATCTTTATACAATTAACCTCCGGTTTTCAATTAGTTCATCGACATCACTGTTTCCAAAGCCCCCACCAAAACCACCCAAGTCTCCCCAATCGAATAAAATCGATGCACTTCACCAACTTGTTGGGGCCTCAAATCATCCTACACGCCCTCCCACCAACAACACGACGTCAGCAAGTATCCGAGCTTTCCCTTGGCCTGTTTGGCATTACGTTGACTTTGGCAGGGACCTCAACTCGAACTTCCTCCGATTACCCTCTCTGGGGTGTTCTCCCCCTTGGCCCCTACAAGCGGAAGAAGTCCCTGCTGGACGTAGTCGTCCCGAACGAGATCTACACCATTGAACAAAAGTTCGGAATCCTCGACGTTCAAGTTCCTGTTCGGATGGTTGTTGTCGTATTGCCAACCGGCGGTTTGTTTGTCTACAACCCGCTATCGGCGACCGGTGAGCTCCTGGCCTTGGTCGGCACCCTCACGGCCAAGCACGGCGACGTCAAGCACATCGTTCTGGGAACGCTTGCGATCGAGCACAAGGTGTACGCGGGCGTGTTCGCCCAGAAGTTCAAGTCGGCCAAGGTTTGGGTCAACCCGGGGCAGTACTCGTTCCCAGTCTCCCTGCCGGTGAACTTTCTCGGATTCCCCCAGGGTCGTACGAAGGAAATTCCGAGGAACATTGAAGACATGGGAATAGAGGTGGCGAGCGTTTTTGAAAAGGTGGAGCTTGGGCCCTACCGGTCCCGTGATGGCTCGTACGGCGAAACTGTCTTCTACCACAAGAAGCTCAAGACGCTGCTCGTGACTGACGTTAGCGTTAGGATCAGCGACAAGGTTCCGCGAATATTCGACGACGACCCGGCTCCCTTGCTGTACCACGCGAGGAACAGGGTGGAGGACGTTGTGGTTGACAACGAGGAGACCCGCATCAGAGGTTGGAAGCGAATTGTCTTGTTTGGGTTGTACTTCAACCCGAAGAACATCAGTATATTGACCGGGGAGGAGGCGTTGAAATCCCGGAGAAGTGACATCAACAGAGATTTTTATGGTATTTATCCTTTCACGTGGCCGGGAAACGGCAGCCAGAACGAGTCCTTCGACGCGCTGAAGGGAGGGCTGCTGGTGGCGCCCATACTCCAGCAGCTCATCTTGAACAGGCACCCGGAGGAGGTGCTGGCGTTCGCGGACGAGGTGCGGAAATTCAACATCGAGCGAATTGTGTCGGCACATTTCGACAACGACGTCAGGGGGAAGGACCTGGGGAAGCAATTTAGGATGTCTTTCGGTTTTTTGGAAAGGGGGGGGGTGAAAGGGGGGATGCCGAAACCACTTGATGGGGATATGAAGTTGCTGAAGGATGGGGAAGTGATTTTGGTGGAGAACGGGGCTTTGGACCCGAATTTAGTTTAGTTGTTGTGTTGGAAGTTAAGATAGTAGTTTATTAGAAGAAAGCACAAGTTTGAAAGTTTTTTTCAAGGATCTAATATTATATATTATATTTGTGGGTCAGTCTTTAGCACCAGGGCTCCTGGATGCACCGGTTGAGGCCACCCTCGTCGGCGCCTTGCACGTCTTCTTGTGCATCTTCCACGCTGACTTCTTGCACTCGGCGCTGCAGAAGTAGCTGGTTTTTGCACCGTGCGCACGCTTTCGTCGTGGCGGTCTTGCAGACGTCGCACTGGTCCTCTATATTAACCAGCTCAGCCTTGTCGTACTTCATGGTGCTTGATGAACGTGAAAACGTGAAAGCGGTGTTGTAGGTGCCGAAGATTGAACGAGTCGACGAACTGCTTGGGGATGTGTTGTCGGAGGAGGGGGTTGAGAAGCGGGTGGAGGAAATGTGGGCGGGGGTGAGGGCGGAGAACGTTTTGGATTTCTTAACAACAAACTGTAGTTTTTGGCAAATCATTAAGGGAAAAGGTGGGTGGCGATGGATCATTCGAAGAGCAAGAAACACGAGGGAATCGCTGTATATCTGGCTAATGCAAGCAATCTCTCGAAGAAGATAAGAATTGGCACCAACTTGTCATCGTGCTGGGTGATGAACTTGTGACAGTCTGCATACGATCGTGATTTGATCCACCAAGCCATCTCATTCATCCAATTAGCCACTAGGTGCGTACAAGCGGTGAATCTCATCCCAACCCAACGATTCAACTGCCACGGGAGTGAGGGAGAGCAAGCCATGATCTCAGCACAGGCTTTATTTGCACGGGCAATGTGCTGAAGGGAGTTTCGCCTTTATTGTCTCGTGTGGGAGGGCCTCGAGATTGCAGCAACAAATTTTATACTGCACGCCCACAAAGGCAAAGTATGTGTGTGCGTCAGCGCGTCTGAGCTTTCGCTGGGTAGCCAATGATGTGGCAGTCATTCCAGGCTCATCTCTCAGCACAAATTACGCTTGCCTGTTTATTTATTATTGGAATTGTGTAAGGAGCTAGGTAGGCGGCTATACAATGGGGGCTGGACATGATAAGATGTGATCCGCCAGATCATCAGTATATTGAGAGCACTCACGTGATGCCCAAAAGGCCGGCAGTGTCAGACTTCAAGCGTTTGAAAGCCAAAGTAAAGTTGGCAAACGTGCACCCAATGCAATAAATGCTACAGATGCGACATTATCATCAATCCTCCGATCCCAATTCCAATAGCAAGACCCAATTATACTACCCTCTTCAACCCCTCCAACCTTTCCCCGGTCCTTCTCCCGGCCCCGAGTGGCAAACCCCTCCCTCTCCTATTGGCAACGTTGAAGAAACCTACCCAGCCCGTTTCAGTTCTTTCCTCAACATTATCCCAGATCCACTTGATTCTAACGAATCCTGCGAACCAGCACCTTTTGCTGGCTCAAATTCCCGCAATAATCCCCTGCGTTTCCGAGCGAATAGTCTCTGACAACGATGGTGTTCGAAAGGGTGTCGCAAACATTCTCTCTGCACTTTTCGCGAACGCCTCCCTTCACCTTGTCCACACCCCAATCACGGCTTACATTTCTCCCTTTCTCCCCCTGCTCCTTGCCTACACAACGTCGGCGGTGAATTCGCTAGATGCGTCCAATAATCACAACATGTCCTTCATGGTCGTGACCGAGCTGACGTCCCAGCACCCGATGTCGTCGTTGAAGTCAGTTCGGTTATCATTCTGAGGAGCACGGTCCTTGTAAAACAAGCCCTCCATGCTGGTCACATCCCCAACACACCATGTCGTGATGTTTCCGTACACCGCCATGGCAGTGGTGGCGTCGTCACACCAGGCATCAACGGCCGTGAAGATAGTCGTGTTGGTGAATTTTCTTCCAGTGCATGGTTCACACGGGGTAGTAGTTGAACTGTGGGGGGTAGGGAGGGTAGTTTTGGTTTAGTGTTGTTTTTTGTCTGTCTTGCGTCTCGCTCGCACTCACCTCCCCTTCTTCTTAGTCCCTTTCTTGGACTT
>BRYC01000185.1:7767-36939 GCA_030267985.1 Parmales sp. scaly parma | reverse complement strand
TGGTGAGGCGCTCGGGCTGGCACTTGGGGCAGCACTGGGTGCTGCTGAAGGCGCCTCGCTCGGCGCTCCGCTCGGTGCTCCGCTCGGTGCTCCGCTCGGTGCTCCGCTCGGAGATGAAGTGGGCGCCCCAGATGGAGCACTGCTTGGAGCTGGACTTATCGTGGGGGCAGCCGTGGGAGCAGAAGTTGCTGTACAGGTGTACGAGTACGCCGGAGAGGTTATTGTACCGTCGTCGTTGTCGCTGTTGCTCAGGGTGGAACCTTGGATTTGAGTATAACCTGAAGAGAGGAGGGGGGAGGGGGAAGAGGGGGGAAGAGGGGGGGAGGGAGTAAGGGGGGTTAGTGGGTATTTGATTTGGGAGGGGACAAATGCGAGTGGGTCTGGGTTTATCCTCACCTGCGGGACACCCAGATATCACCACGGTCATGCTTTGGTTGTGCACGTCGGGGCCATTATTACTGGCAGTATTTCCAGAGAACGAGCAACCCTGAAGAGTCGCTGTGCTGCTACCGGAAGTAACATAGATTGCCCCTCCCGCGTTGTTAGCATGATTGTCAATGAATGCGACGAGGATCAGGTCGACGTTGGAGTTCTGCACATACAGCCCTCCACCCGAACTAAACGAATTATAGCTGGAATCTCCATCTTTGATGGTGATGGAGCGAAGGGTAGTAGTCCCTCCGTTGTTCTTGATGCTCACAACGCGCTTCCCACTCACTCCCTGCCAAACACACGCCCCACCATCCTCGCTGCAGGCAATGGACGCGTACTTGTCCCACAACGATAATTGCGAAGCGGAATTAATTCCATCGTACGAGCTCATCGTCCCAGGATCCAAATCTATATCCCCACCTGCCAAAACACTGGCAAAACAAGTTCCAATGTCTGAAGGATTGCAGCTCTCCAACTTCCTTCCAGCTGTCCACTGGGTAAGTAGTGTGGCTGTGGTAAATTTAAGCATGGTGTGTTGTGTGCTCCTTAAAGTAAGGAATGGGGGTGGACACGGGAAGGAGAAGGAAATATAAGTGGGGAAAAAATTGGGAAATAAAAAATTAATTCAACACAAATTTATTTCCAATACACCCGCCACAAGCGCAAACGCAACACGATACACGAACTCGCAAAATCACACTTTTATTTCACCTTCACCTCTACCTCCTACGCCGCCCCCTCCGCGTACTTCTGCGCACTCAGCTCTGTTGAGTCAACCAATTCTCCACAAGTGAAAAGAAGGAATCAAAAAAAATTGCTCCTTAGAATTTAACAAGCTATTTTTCTCTTACTTCCTTCCTCTTCTCTTGGAGTCATTTTATTTTCGGCACTCCGCAGTCTCTCAAGAAATCTAATACCACACTTGTGGGTCCGTCTCCAGCTCCAGGCTCCTGGATGCACCGGTTCAGTAGCAGCATGCCCTCATGCAAAACCCGCAATTCTGCCTCATTCGCCGCCTCCCTCGTCGGCGCTTTGCACGTCTTCTTGTGCTTCTTCCACGCCGACTTCTGGCACTCGGCGGAGCAGAAGTAGCTGGTTTTGCACCGTGCGCAAGCTTTTGTTGTGGCGGTCTTACAGACGTCGCACTTGTGGGTCGGCTTCTTCAGCACGTCCTCCACCTCGACCAGCTCAGCCTTGTCGTACTTCATGTGCTTGATGAACGTGCAAGCGGTGTTGTAGGTGCCGAAGACCTCCTCGTCGACGAACTGTTTGGGGAGGTGTTGTCGGAGGAGGGTGGGGAAGGGGGTGGAGGAGATGTGGATGGGGGTGAGGCGGAGGATCTTGATGATTTCTCGGCTCGCATTTAGGTTTTTGGCACACTGGAGCGGTGAGTTGCCAGAAGTGCTAATGGTAGCTGTAAGGGGAAGTGGGTTCCGGTGGATCATTCGAAGAGCAAGAAACACGAGGGAGTCGCTGTATATCTGGCTATTGCAAGCAACATGGAAAAGAAGACTAGAATTGTCGAATTTGAGCACTTCACGCACCATCTCGTCATCGTGCTCATTGAAGAACTTATGACAGTCTGCCCACGATCGTGATTCAATCCACCCAATCATCTCCTCCATCCAATAAGCCACTGGTGCGTACAAGCGGGCCATCCCCTCCCAATCCAACGAACGAGCTTCCTCGGGAGTGAGGGAGAGCAAGCCGATGATCTCAGCACAGGCTCCACTCCTACTGGCAATGTCGATGGGAGTTTCGCCTTCCTTGTCTCGTGTGGTGAGGGCCTCTGGATTGAAGCCAATCGACTCCACGCCCACAAATGCAAGAGCATGTGTGTGTGTCTGAGCTTTCGCTGCCATCCAATGATGTGGCAGTCGTCCATGCTCATCTCTCTCCTTGTACTTTCTCGCGAGCAAATCTAAGTCCCGATCATATACACACATGGCTCCTTGTACCGCGGGCCAATCACGCTTCTTGAGCCACTCGTGGTGCTCACAAGGTGGCATTACATAGGGGGGGGCGACGGATGGGAAAAATATGGGAGGAGGATGCCAACTAAATCAAAGTCATAAGTACAAAAAATATATCATTGTGTTTTTCCCTCTCCTCGTTCATTTACAATCAACAAAGCAATCTCCTCCTCCTCCTCCTTCTCCTTCTCCTTCTCTTCTAAAATAGTTTTAAAAAAACCAGTCCGCCGATCCCCCCCCTATCAATTAAAATGACAACTCTTCTCTCTCCTTCCCCAACCCCCCCTATTCCCCAAAGTCCCACCCCCCCACACCTCTCCCATCTACCCCCTGAAATCTCTTCGATTCTCCAAAACTCGTTAACATCCCTCACAGCCAACACCATTTGCCCTTCTGAACGAACTCTTCTCACCCTCTGCACGCTATGTAAATCCATCCTGCTGGAAGAATCGAACGTGGTATCAGTAGCTTCCCCGGTGACAATCGTGGGCGATCTTCACGGACAATTTTTCGATCTACTCAAGCTTTTCACGACAGGAGGAGCAGCCCCAACGACGTCTTACGTCTTCATGGGAGATTTCGTGGACCGGGGTCACAACTCTGTTGAGACCCTGACCCTGCTCCTCCTCCTCAAGGTGCTGTACCCCCGGAACATAACGCTTCTCAGGGGGAATCACGAGTCTCGGCAAATAACCCAAATCTACGGCTTTTACGACGAGTGCCTGAAGAAGGTGAGTTTCATGTGTGTTGCCCATTGCCTGATTGTGTTTGCCTCTTGTTGGCGGACAGAATGCATGCCAACCTAACCCCAACCCCAACCCCAACCCCAACCCCAATCTTCCAATCCTCCAATCCTCCAATCTAGTTCGGAAATGCGAATGCCTGGCGGTACGCAACCGACGTTTTCGATTGCTTTTCACTGTCAGCAGTGATCGACGGGAAGGTGTTTTGCGTACACGGGGGACTGAGCCCTGAGGTTAGAACGATTGATCAGATTAGGAGCATCGATAGGGTTCAGGAGGTCCCTCACGAGGGGGCGATGAGCGATTTGATGTGGAGCGATCCGGAAGACATACAAGAGCCTTGGCAGGTCAGTCCGAGGGGGGCAGGGTTCCTGTTTGGGCAAAGCGTAACGCAAGAGTTTAATAGCGTGAACGGGCTGGAGCTTATTGCCAGGGCTCACCAGCTGGTGATGGAGGGTTACAAGTACATGTTCGGCGGGAAGGAGTTGGTTACAGTTTGGAGCGCGCCTAACTACTGCTATCGGTGCGGCAACATGGCAAGCATTTTGGAGATTGGGGAGGGCGGTGAACGGACGTTCAAGTATTTTTCGGAGTCAGCGGACAGTATGTACGGCCCTCAGGGTGAGGAGCGGAGCAAGGTTGTGCCGTACTTCTTATAATTAATAATTATTGATCTATAATAGAGTGATTCCAAAAAGTTCGTTCTTTTTTCAGTAATTTTTTTTTGTGTCCACGCCCACTTTCCAGGTGCTCTCGTCGTCCTTGATGTTGTATTTTACCTTGATCTTCTTTTTGGTCTTCTTGTTCATCCACCCTGTTCGGTGCTCATCGCACCTCCTCAAGTCGTCCAGCAGGACAATTCTCTTGTGCAAATTTGTTCGAAGCGCCTCGTCGTAGAGTTTTTTGTCCTCCTCGCCACGAGCGAGGGTTGAATACCACTGGATTCTATGATCGTGCTTCTGCGCCGAGCAATATAATGTTAGTTTAGTAGTGGATGTAGCCATTATATTATGTCTGCAGCCAAAATTTTCGCGAGATCCATCGCTGGAGTCTTCCTCAAGGCTCGTTCGCTTCGCTCGCTCACCTCCTCCTCGCTCATGGCCCCGTCCACCCCACCCTCCGGGAACAGAAGCATGATTCGCTGCAGTACCAGAGCAGTGGCGACGGACAAATTCAAAGAATCGGCAAACCCTGTCAGCGGTAGGTACACGCGCTTGTCGGCCAGTTCGAGCATGAGCTCAGTCACGCCAGTGGATTCTGTGCCAAAGACTACGGCAAGGCATTTGGGGTAAACAGAAAAATTGTTGGGGTTTTTGGTTTTGTTGGGATCTCCGAATATGTTGTCGTCGATGATCTCAGCGCGCTGAGAGAGATCAGTGACCCACAAGTCAGTGACACCAAACTCGCGAAGGCTGTCAACGCAACCCTGAGTGGTATCGTATGTATGGACGGTTATGTACTTGCACGCGTTCCGAGCGTAGGCTGCATGCTGCGCCAACCGGGAGCGCCCGAGCGGAGCGAAGTGCGAAGCGAGGCGCATATTTAAAGGTGAATGAGCCAAAAGTTGGTGAGTTCAGTAGTGGATGTTTGCCGTCTTGTAGCCATTTCGCGGGATTCATCGCTCGCTCACCTTCTTCTGCTCCTCCTTGTCCGTCACCCACACCTCCTTGCGCCTCTTCCAAGATTTCCGAGTCGAGGTCTTGTCAATCACCTCGACGAGATCGCCATCAGAGTCGTACTTGAACTCCTGGCCACACCCGTTGTCGATCGTTGATGCTTTCTCCTTGTCTACAAGAGCCTGCGCATCCTTAACAGGAGGCTGGATCAGGAAAACATGCTGGATACCGAGTGCCTCTGCAGTTCGAAGCACAGCAGTGTAATTGTGGGAAGAGGAGCATCGCTCGATTACAAGCACAATCCTCGATGTTCGGTGTGAAAGAACGGTCTCGGCCTTCCGCAGAATTCGGAAAGAATCACCAGTTGCTGAGGCGGCACCGTCATACAAACCTTGAGCTTGACTCGAATACTTCTTGTAGAGTGATCTCGCACATATAAAGAGAGGCAGGGCTGCGAAGGTGGTAGCCATCCTCCTATATTAATATTATTGGAGGGTTGGGAGGAAATCGTGAAGATAAGGAACACAAATTAAATGGCAAATTCCATTTGACTTCAATGGCCGCCCAGGTTCACCATTCAACCCAACCTTGCCCCAGCATCCCATCCCACCTCCTCGCTTTGATTAGTCCGACCTCTCTCTCTCACCCAATCTGAGATATCTGAGATTGAGCACGAGCATATCCTTATGCCTTCTAATGAGCACCACAAGTGGCTCAAGAAGCGTGATTGGCCTGTGGCACGAGATGTCATGGCTCACCCAGATCGAGACGATGATTTGCTCGGGAGAAAGTACAAGGAGAGAGATGAGCATGGACGACTGCCACATCATTGGATGGCAGAGAAAGCTCAGACACACACACATGCTCTTGCCATGGTGGGTGTGGAGTCGATTTGCTTTAATCCAGAGGCCCTCACCACACGAGACAAGGATGGCGAAACCCCCCTCGACATTGCCCGTAGGAGTGGAGCCTGTGCTGAGATCATTGGCTTGCTCTCCCTCACTCCCGAGGAAGCTCGTTCGTTGGGTGAGGATGAGATGTACCGCTTGTACGCACCAGTGGCTTATTGGTGGAATGAGATGGTTTTGTGGATCAATTCACGATCGTGGGCAGACTGTCACAAGTTCATCAATGAGCACGATGACGAGTTGGTGCGTGAAGTGCTCAAATACGACAATTCTGATCTTCTTCGAGAGATTGCTTGCATTAGCCAGACATACAGCGACTCCCTCGTGTTTCTTGCTCTTCGAATGATCCACCGGACCCACTTTCCCTTACCACCAAAGATCTTCATGGTCAGCTAATTATTCAATTTGCTGAGTCTACCCAATACAATGCGTGCAGAGAGATTGTCAAGGTCCTCCGCCTCACCCCCACCCACGTCTCCCGCACCCCCTTCCCCACCCTCCTCCTCCATTCCCTCCCTACCAAGCACCACGAGATCTACGGCCCCTACAATACCGTCTGCCAGTTCATCAAGCACATGAAGTACGACAAGGCTGAGCTGGTCGAAATTGAGGCCGTCCTCAAGCCGACCCGCCAGTGCGTCGTCTGCGGTTCCACCCCCGCCAAACCTTGCGCACGGTGCAAGAACGCGTTCTACTGCTCGCCCTCCTGCCAGAAACTAGCCTGGAAGAAGCACAAGAAGACATGCTAGGCCCCGACCACTCCTTCAGCCACCTCGTCCTCCCTCCGCACCCTCCACAAGGGCATTGCCCTCCTGAACATGTGCATACAGAGGCCTGGGGCTGGGGATGGACCAACCAGCGTTGTGGTGGAGTTCCTGTTGCCCGGTCCAGCGTATTGAAATACGATTTTACAAAAAAGCACAAAAACTTTTGAAATGATTGCCGCTACTTTGTTATTTATTCGCATGTTCTTCTCTTCACCACTCCCCCCCCCAACCCCCCCCCTATTTATTTACTCCGTAGCATCGCAGATCCCCTTCGCTCCCACGGCAAACTGCGCATCCGCCTCCGCCAACGTTGGGCTATCGAAAACCGTGCAGATGCGGTTCTCGCCCCTTCCCTTCCTGAGCCTCAATCTGGTGGTGCTCGCATGGGCAATGATGTTGCCTCCGATGGCCTTGGTCGAGTCCTTGGCAAAGCTCATTCCTCCTGGGTCAGCCGTGACCTGGTTGGTAATGAAAACTGCCACCCCGAATTCTTCCGCGAGTCTGTGTTTATCGATGCGATTGTTAGTTTAGCTCCATATCATATCGCCATATCGCCATATCGCCATATCCATATCCCCATTCACGCACTCACGCACTCACGCACTGACCTGGTAAGCTGCCGAAGAAATTGCCCGAGCTGCATCTGCCTCTCTGAAAGCTCGCCACGACCGCTGAAGTCGGTGCGGAAAAGAGCAGTGGCGGAATCTACCACGATGAGCGCGTACCGGTCCTGCGCCATGATGGCTGCCGCCATTTTGAGCAGCTCCATTTGGTGCTCGGAGTTGTGCGCCCGAGCGTATGCAACGTTCTCGAGGACCATCTCCGGGTCCATGCCGAAACGCTCGGCGATCTCCTTGAGGCGCTCCGGGCGGAAGGTGCCCTCCGTGTCGATGTAGATGGCCTTCCCCTCGGCACCGCCGTTGGTGACGCTCATCTGACAGGTGACACACAATGTGTGGCAGAGCTGCGTTTTTCCCGTCCGGAACTCGCCGAAAACTTCCGTGACGCTTCCCGTGAAATGAGTGGAATGGAATGTGTTAGTTTCGTATTGAGCGTCGTCCATTGCGTATCGTAGCGTAGCGTAGCGTAGCGTAGCGTAGCGAGGAAGATGAAAATGAAAATGTGTCCAAACTCACCTCCCAGTCTCGACACCTCCGCAGAGGAGCTTGTCGAGCTCGACGGCCCCGGTGGTGAGGCAGACGATGGACGACCGGTCGACGAGGGCGTCGGCGGCTGTCTTAAAATCCATAGGGACCATGGACTTGGTAATTTCCTTCAGCTTGAGAACCTTGGCCTCGGAAATGCCTTTGACTTCGGAGAGCTTGCGGATGGTTGCATGAGCAATCGATTCTACAGTGTAGAAACCTTCAGCGTTTAACTTCTCAATGTCTGCTGTGGCAATTCCATGGGCGAGGAGGGCCTCCAGGTTGGTGTACGACACCTGAGTCTGTGTTGTGGGGGTGTTTGGGTTAGGGTTAGGGTCAATACAAGGAAAACGAATTGAGTTGAGTTGCACCCGACTCACTTCTTGCTCCTGCTCCATGGCATGCGTTTCCTCAGGCTGCTCGTATCGGACTTGAGATTCGGACATGCTATGAAGTTGGGTGAGGAGTTGGGTTGAGGAGAAGGAGAGAGCGTGGGGGGGTGGTTTTGAAAGAGTTAGAAAAGTGATGCCACCGACATTTGCAAAACGATGCAGAACTGGTCGAAAGGACCAAAATTCAGCGAGTGTCGAGAATTCGTTTCAGTAGGTGGGGAACACACCTTTTTGTCTGTGGTTTGTCTCTCTGGTTGCGCTGAAAAGTGAAAATTTAAATTCCCCAAAAAACTAAAACTAAAATCTCTCTTCGCTTAGCCATAATGTCCAAGCGAGCTCGTGAGCCTGCTGAGTCTGGTGCCTATATCCCTGAACTCAAGAGATTCAAACCCACCACAACCGATGAAAATGTCTCGAAGACTGAGAATAATTCAAACTCCTCAATGGACATTGATGATGAATCCACAAGGAACAACGATGAGTGTCTGCGATACCTCGGTTCGAAAGTTTGCTTCGATTCCTGGGATCAAATTTCTAATGCATTTCAAGGACATGCTGATTCAGCTTTTCTACGGGTGAAAATGTAATTTCATCATGTCGCACACACACACACACCTCGACACCTCTTTCACCCCACAAATTCATACCAATAACAACATCAACAACATACAACTTTTACCTATAGAGTTTTGCTTTATTTTTTATTCAAACCCCGCCTCACTTCTTCATTGTTTTGACATTCTTGGGAATTTTGATAACCTGAGCAGAAACATTCTTCCCCTTGCTGCTCTTCTTGGCATTCTTCTTCGCCTCCACCTTCTTCTCCTTAATCTTCTTCAAAGCATCTGCCTGGGCCTTGGCCCTCACCGCACTACTCTGGCTCTGCCTCTTCTTGAGCTCCTCGACATCAACACCGACAAAGGCCCTCTGGATCTTGGTGACCTTCCTGGCACGCTTCTTTCCGACAATGTCGGTCAGGCCCTTTTTGTTGCGGATGCGCCACGACTGGGTCCACACCAGTTTGGCGGGCTTCTTGTTCTGCATTGTGAGGGAAGCGGCCTTGGACGAGCCGAACCACAGGGGCTTTCCATCACGGCGGATGAAGAGCTTGCCATTTCCGGGGTAGATGCGGTAGCTGCTGAAGTCACAGAGTTCTGTTTTGATGACCATGTTGAGAGATTTACTGTGAAGTTAAAATGGTGTGTTTTTTTTTAGGGGAAGGGGGGGGTTAGCGTTTGTGTTTGTGTTTGTGTTTGTGTTTGGTTTTGATGATGAACAATAATCAGTGACGACGAACAAGTTCGTTTGATGTAGACTAGGACAAGATCGTCGTGGCTAGACTTTTTCTAGCCTAGATTACCGAGCGGAAGCTTTCACAACAAGCCAGTTGGAGCACAATTGGAGGAACAAGGCGCTAATCGAGCAAAATGGAAATGGAAAAGGAGGGACAAATTGGTTCACGTTCACCCCCCAGCCCCGGGGTCGCAGCAATGCGGGGTTGGGGGGTGAATGGGGCCGCTGGATAGCACTGGAAGCGGGCTGGGCAAGGGGGGTGGGAACAACAGGGAGCCTTAACGATGGGCTCAGATTGAAATGTTTTGGGTGATGGATCGACGACCACGACCACCTCGAGACAGTTGTGACCACAAAAGCTCGGTTCGGGGGGTGTATGGGGCAGACGGAGGGCTGGGACATGACAAAAGGGGGATAACTAGCACTAACCTTGATGAATTATGAGCAAACCAAATTCGCCTCGGATGGTAAGAGAAGTGACCGTGCCGGCGCCCTAGAAAATTCACAAAAAAAAAAATTGGCATTTTTTTGCGTTTTCAGTGTGAGTCTGACGTCCTTCTAACACGGTTTATGTTGACGACAATCAAATAATTAGCCTACTAGCCAAATCCTGGTCCTCAAACCCTACCACCTTGCTCGTAACGCTCCTACATTTTCAATTCACCAATATCTGTTGACCACACCCCTCTCTCAAACTAACTCAATCTTCATTTTTCCGCTGATCCTATGCTCGTATACTCTCCAATTCCCCTTAAACCCTCTACTCCCCTCCAGTTGCAACGCAGCACCAGCTTACACGACCCGAAATAAACAAAACAGCTCAATTCACTCTTTGTGCAATCCCGAACTCCCCCTCCTCCAACCTCCAACCACACCTCCCTAATTCCCCAAACCCCAAAATATATATGATGCGTCAACAGAATACTTCAACAACAGACGACACCTGGATTGATGGTGTAATTGAACAGCTCCTTTCCGCCCGAAACAAAAAGCCAGGAACTCTTGTAGAAGTGAGCCCTAATCTTCAATATATAATGCTCTATAATGCTCTATATAGTCCCACACTAACCCCCCCCCATCCTCCTTCCCCCCCTTTCCCAGATATCCGTATCCGACGCCACCCAACTGTGCACCCGAGCCCGTGAGGTCCTCCTGGGCCAGCCCATGCTCCTCGAACTCGGAGCCCCCATCAAGATCTGCGGTGACGTCCACGGGCAGTACACCGACGTCCTCCGCCTGTTTGAGTATGGAGGGTTCCCCCCCGATGCCAACTACCTCTTCCTGGGTGACTACGTGGACCGTGGGAAGCAGTCCTTGGAGGTCGTCTGTTTGTTGTTTGCGTACAAGATCAAGTACCCGGAGAACTTCTTCATTCTTAGGGGCAACCACGAGTGTGCGGGGATTAATAGGATTTACGGATTTTACGATGAGTGTAGGAGGAGATTCTCGGTGAAACTCTGGAAGCAGTTCTGCAACACGTTCAACTGCCTCCCCTGCACTGCTGTTATCGACGACAAGATAATTTGTATGGTGAGAGTGTGACCAGGAACTGCGCAACCAGGAACTGCGCAACCAGGAACTGCGCACACAGCCAAACTAACCCAATATAACCCAATATAACCCAATATATATAATATATATTCATCGATTTCAAATTTCAACAAATTTCGATTTCAATTTCGTTTCCAACAATTCACAGCACGGCGGCCTATCGCCCGAATTAGAAAAGTTTGAAGACATTGCCAACATTGCCCGCCCCTGCGATGTGCCCGACACCGGCTTGCTGTGCGATATTCTCTGGGCCGACCCCGACCCATCCATTACCGGGTGGGGGGAGAACGACCGCGGCGTCAGCTTCACCTTTGGAGGGGACGTAGTGCGCCGGTTCCTGAGGCACCACGATCTCGATCTGGTGGTGCGCGCACACCAGGTTGTCGAGGACGGGTACGAGTTCTTCGCCGGCCGGGAGCTAGTGACCATCTTCTCGGCGCCCAATTACTGCGGAGAGTTCGACAACGCCGGGGCCATGATGACGGTGGACGACACCCTGATGTGCAGCTTCCAGATTTTGAAGCCTGCTAGCGCGCAGAGCAGGAGCAGTTACCAGAGGCCTGGAACTCCTGGGAGGAGGTAATGGTGGGGTGGAGTGGAGTGGGGTGGAGTGGAGTGGAGGGAGTGTCTAGATTGGTGGAGGAAAAACACAAAAAACAATACAATCAAAAAAAGTCACTACAACTCTTAAACAACAACAGGAACAGGAAGAAGGAAGAAGAAAATGAGACAATATGTATCATTATTAAAATACGCAACAAAAATAATAAAGCTCCAATTTTGGTGTTCGGTTACCGTGTGTCAGTAAGATTTTTGAGGTGTTGGAAATCACTTGGGTTGTGGAGGGGGGAGACCCCCCCACCCCCCACAACCCCCCCTTCGCTGAGCTCGGTTTTCCGCTGCGATCGGCTTGATGGACCCCCAAACTACTGTTCATCTTCTCCTGCTCGCTGGCTCTGGAGTGGGTTCATTTCCACGTCTCCAACTCCCTCTCCTTCCCCATCGTATTTGATTTTGTAAACTCGTGTGGAGTTCAACCGCACCAAGAACGTCACAATAACCAGTATCGCCACGAATAGGAAAGGGGGTGGTTCCGCTCTAGCTGCTGCTGAATCTCCAATAATCATCTTTTCGTCGTTCACATTCGCGTTCATCGTGCTGGTGTTGCTGCTGCTGCTGCTGTTGCTGCTGTTAGTCGGTGCCGCCACTAGTGGAGACTCGCAACTCAGCTCGAGATACTCAGCAGGTTCGCCAACAATCACCAACCTCTCCCTCGTTGCGCTGACGCCCTCGGGCTGAGATAACCCGAACGGGCGCAAGTCTAACTTGTCGACAATCTCCCCTTCCAATGTTGTACGCGCCAACACTTGTGACTCCTCGCTCAGGAGTAACAGCGTATCGGTAAAATTGTCGTAGTGGATAGCCGCGAGATCTTTTAGGCCACTCGCTTTCATTTTATAATCCCAGTTGGCGAAAAGGTCTACAGTGTTATCACCAGTTTTGTTTGGATCCACAAGGAGTACGCGCATAGGTTTCTTCTCCTGCACCGCGTAAAACTTATTGACATTTGGATTGTAGCTCAGTCCCTCAATACCCTTGTTGTGCACGTTCTCAAAATGCGGCTGAAGCACTATTGTGTTGCAATCTTCCTTGAAGATTTGTGCCGAGGCTGACGATGATGTAGGCACTGAGCAAATATTTATTGCTTTGATATCTTCTTCGGCAATCGCCACCAAAGTTTCTGAAAGGGCGAGAACTCCCTCTGTGTCCACAAAGTTCACCAGCTCAAACTCGGTGTGAAGTTCCGAGGGGGTTGTTGTGGAAAATTTGATTAGTTTTGGTGGATTGTTCACAACAACAAATTTTAACCCCTCGAAGATCGAAACACCGCTCAAATTGTCCTGTAGTTCAAAAATGTTCGTGCTAAACTCCTCGACCTTTTCATAGTCCGAGAGGGAACACATGAGTCGATGATTTTCGCAAATGTTTTTTGTTAAAAAATTTGTCAAGAAGCCATTTCGCAAGATGTCTGAATAACCATGAAAAAACCAATGCCAAACATAGGAATGGCATTCCTACTCAGGCAGCGTTCTAAGAGCAAATTATCGCTTTCCCCTCAAAAAGTTCACAGCTTTTTGTCTTTGCCCAGTCATCAAATCCAATCCAAACCAAATCCACATGTGGTTCTGCCCCTGCTGCGGAAACCTCCTCCACATAGAGATCAGCCATGCAGGCGGCACCACCCACTTCCGGTGCCTCACCTGCCCCTTCCACAAACTAATCACCGAAAAGATGAGCAAGAAAATGAAGCTGACACCAAAGAAGGTGGACGACGTGCTTGGTGGCGAAGATGCCATGAAGAACGTCGACAAAACGAAAGAAACTTGCCCTGAGTGTGCTCACGAGTGGGCCTTCTTCAGAATGCAGCAGACGAGGTCTGCAGACGAGGCGGCGACGAGATTTTACACATGCGAGAAGTGTTCGCACATATGGAGTGATGCGAGTTGAGGGGGGAGGGGGGCTGTGCGAGTGTAGGTGCTGGTGCAAGTGTAGGTGCGAGTGTGGGATACTCTTTTGGAATACTTGATAAAGAGCAGTTAATTTTTTTAGTATTTTTTATAAAGTGTTGTTTTCTGGCAACAGGAACTCCAGTACCACACTCGTTGGCCCATCCCCAGCCCCAGGCCTCTGTATGCACATGTTCAGGAGGGCAATGCCCTTGTGGAGGGTTCGGAGCTCGGCCTCGGTGGCGGGAGGGATTTTCGGCGCCTTGCACGTCTTCTTGTGCTTCTTCCACGCTGACTTCTGGCACTCGGCCGAGCAGTAGAACGTGAGTTTGCACCGTGCGCAAGGTTTGGCGCCGAGGGAGCAGCAGACGTCGCACTTGCGAGCCGGCTTGAGGACGGCCTCAATTTCGACCAGCTCAGCCTTGTCGTACTTCATGTGCTTGATGAACATGCAGACGGTGTTGTAGGGGCCGTAGATCTCGTGGTGTTTGGTGGGGAGGGATTGGAGGAGGAGGGTGGGGAAGGGGGTGGAGGAGATGTACTTGGGGGTGAGGCGGAGGACCTTTACGATCTCTTTGCACGCATTGTATTGGGGTTTTTCAGCCATCTGAAGAGGCGAGTAATGTGTCTCTGTCTCTAGGAGGGAAAGTGGGTCTCGATGGATCATTCGAAGAACGAGAAACACGAGGGACTCGCTGTATTCCTGGCTATGGCCAGCAACACCTTGAAGAAGATGAGAATTGTTGTATTTGAGCACTTTACGCACCAACTCGTCATCGTGCTCGTTGATGAACTTGTGACAGTCTGCATACGATCGTGATTTGATCAACAAAGTCATCTCACCCCACCAATAAGCCACTGGTGCGTACAAGCGGAACATCCCCCTCTCACCCAGCGAACGAGCTTCCTCGGGAGTGAGGGAGAGCAAGCCGATGATCTCAGCACAGGCTCCACTCCTACGGGCAATGTCGATGGGAGTTTCGCCTTCCTTGTCTCGTGTGGTGAGGGCCTCTGGATTCAAGCAAATCGACCTCACGCCCACATGGGCTAGAATATGTGTGTGTGTCTGAGCTTTCGCTGCCATCCAATGATGTGGCAGTCGTCCATGCTCATCTCTCTCCTTGTACTTTCTCCTGAGCAGATCTACGTCCCTTTCTCGGTCAAGCATGACATGTCGCACCGCGGGCCAATCACGCTTCTTGAGCCACTTGTGGTGCTCATTGGAAGGCATAAGGATATGCTCGTGAAAAGATCTCAAACGAGAACGGGGGGGAGAGGTGGGGTTTGCTGGGCCAAATGGAGCGCACGTGGGAGAGGTAGGGTTGCTGGGCCAAATGGAGCGCACGTGAGTAATGATAATTTGCAGCTCGAAATTTTAATTTTCGCATCTTATTAGTCCTCAAGTGTGTCTTGAATTCATCCCAAACACTTTTCCCCACCATCCCCTTCCCATGTCAATGTTTGGCTTTGGTGGTGCTGCAGTGGCAGTCGCCCTTACATTGAATCCTTCGAAATCAAAAACAACGAAGGAGAATGGCATAGCGCTTTCCCCTGAACAAAAGGACTGTGGCGCCCAATTAGAGTCCGTCCACGTATTTGAGGTTGACGAGGACGTGTCTGGCACAGTGTCCCTCACCCTCCCCCAGGGCAAGAAGCTGGAACACCTTGGAGTGAAAGTTGAGCTTTTCGGCCGTATAGAAATGTTCTACGACAAGGGCAACCACTACGACTTTACTTCTCTCGTGAAGGAGCTAGAAGTAGCTGGGACTCTCTTCGATTCCAAGGAGTTCCAATTTGAGTTCAAGAATGTTGAGATGCCTTACGAATCCTACAAGGGGTTAAACGTTCGGCTGCGCTACTTTGTCAGAGCGACAGTCACGCGCTCCTACAACGGAACGATTACTAAAGAATGCGAATACGCCGTTCAGATGTTGACCATCGAGCCTGAGATCAACAATTCAATCAAGATGGAGGTGAGTTTCACCCATTGTTTCTCGCTCAATTTTATTTCAAATCTAACACACCTCACCCCACCCAACCCACCCCACCCAACCCAACCCAACCCAAACCCCCAATTCGAATTCCCTATTCCTAGGTCGGAATTGAGGACTGCCTCCACATTGAGTTTGAGTATGAGAAACAGAAATACCACCTCAATGACATCATTATTGGGAAGATTTACTTCCTTTTGGTGCGAATCAAGATCAAGCACATGGAGCTTGCAGTCATCCGCCGTGAGTCGGCCGGAACGGGGCCGAACCTGTACAACGAGAGCGAGACAATGACAAAGTTTGAGATCATGGACGGTGCTCCGGTGAAGGGGGAGTGCGTCCCCGTGCGGCTCTTCCTGAATGGAATTCCCTCTGAGCTCACCCCCACGTACAGAAACATCAACAACAAGTTCTCTGTAAAATACTACTTGAACCTGGTTCTCGTCGACGAGGAGGATCGGCGCTACTTCAAGCAGCAGGAGATCACCATGTGGCGCAAAACGTTGGGGTGAGTGCAGATAAATAAAATTCATTATTATAGACGACCTTTTCTTTCTCCCGTTATCATCAAAACATTGTGTGTTCATTGGTTCTATTTATCTTGCGATCGCCGCTGTCTACAAAACGTCAACCAACCCTGCTCAGGGGTTCGCTCACGGTACTGGCCCGGCGTCTGTGGATACAAGGATTTCTCTGAATCTCTCCGCACAACCCTCCGGTCCCTCGTGGTGAAGCCGCAGCAGTACCAGATGGAAGTCATAAAAAATGCGCGAGCCACTCTCTCCAAAGAGAACAATGATCACTAATTCAGTATTCTCGACGAGCACAAAACCGACGATTTGGTGACGTTCATAAACAAGCTGATATCGAGGTGAGCGAGCCTTGTACCAGTTAGAACTAACCAGTCAAGCTAACCCCCCTCGCCCCTCGCCCCTCGCCCCTCGCCCCTCGCCCCTCGCCCCTCGCCCCTCGCCCCTCGCCCCCTCACGCCCTCACCCTCACGTCGCTGCAAGGTGACAGTTGGAGAGGGGAAGAAGGAAGAGGGGGGGGGGGGAAGAAAAGAAAAAAAAATAGTTAGAATAGAGTATTCAAAACGTTATGGAAAGTAACTAAATTAACGCTTTGCTCTGTGATGCTGGTGCTGGGTGGGAGGAAGAATCGCGCATAATGGAATCAATTCTATGCAGAGATATCCCAAGTAGCGCTCCTGCCACTGCGATACAAAGGTGAAACCAGTTCACGCAGCGCATGCCAAGCTTCACGTCGTCGAGATTCGCTCCAATCACCACTCCGGCTAGAACGTAGAGAGTAGCTGCAGTAATGCCGCACCATTCCTTGTGACGGTATGACGCGATAAAAACTGGCGCGATGAAGAACACAACGTTGACCAGGACAGTCAATACGTTCCGGATGGGGTTGGAGGTTGAGTCAAGCCATGGTCTTGAGATGGCCTCGATACTGAGGAGGGAAAGGATTATTGGGACGAGGTTCGAGTCAAATTGTGAGGCTCGATCCTTGGAGAAAGTCTCAAGAAAGGATCGTCCAACCAACGGGAGTCCAACGAACGCAACTAAATCGGCAAGATTTCCATTTATAGAATCCGTGTCTGAAGTGTCGCTGAACCCGAATCTAATTATCCCTGATATGCTGGCAATTGAAACACTGAGGAGTCCAAAAGTGGCGTATTGAAGAGTTTGGTTTGCTGCAGCTGCTCTATATGCGAAAGCTGCTCCGACCAAGTTGAGAAGTAAGTTGACAGAGTCTGACCATGCCACTGATGGCCGAAGAGCGGTCATTAGTGCTTGCCGTTTCTTTTGTGTGTTACTAAACTTTGTTAAAACTTAAAAAGATCTTTAAGGACAAAAAGGATTAAAAATGTGTTCAGGTTAAGGTATTAAGAGGTAAAAAACCATTTATGCTATAGCATAGGTGTTTAGTGAATTATATCAGGAAGTTATTCAACTCACAGAGAGCTGCTTTGCGTAAGGAAGCTTACCGTCCTCGTACCGACTGTCATCCAGTTCGATACTTGAAAAGTGTGTTGTTGCTGGTCATTCCATTCATACAATCCAGCATCTTTGTTTGTTTCTTCTTTCCAACAGCAACATATTATCAAGCCAGGTAGTTGCCCAGACTCCACCACACCTCCACCAACATGATCCACCGTCGTAGAGCAACTGCACCCGCACCAATTCCTCAATCGAGAAGAAGAAAATCAAGCGTGTTTGAGATCTTTGCTAGTCAACTACAGCAATCCCAGTCCCCGACTCCGGAGAGCTTGTCTTCCACATCCTCTATGAAGAATTATTCAGAACTACCTACGTCAAAGGAGCGAATCAGTCGAGCGCTACGAGTCTTTGAGAGGGATATCGAAGAAGAGTTTGAGAAGGAGGGGGCGAGGGATATGACCAGCGATGATTTGAAGGAGTTTGTGAACGCCCAAAAGGCTCTGGGACTTTCTTCGGGTGAGTGCGAAGAGCTGTTGTGCGAGCTCGCCACCAAGCTGTTCAACGAGAAGAAGGGGGTTGACACGTTCATGGCGTTGAAGGTTGTGGGGAAAACGTTGGTGTCGTACTTTGACTTGGTCACGGATGTGATGGTGTTTTTGGAATTGCTGAGGAAGAATTTGACAATGGCAATGGTGCAGGGAGTGACGTTGGGCTATTCTATGGGGCTGCAGAGCTTTTTTAGCTGGTTGCTGGGCCAACCAAAGTTGGTGGCGCTGTCAGGACTGTTCGGTTGCAAGCCGGCGATCGAGGCGTGGAGGGTCGCGACAGATGCGAAACCGTACCCAAACCAGACGGTGGACAATAGTTTTATTCGCAGCATCAGTCGCAATTTGGAAATCTCCTTCTCTACCCTGACCAACGGACGACATTGCAGATGGTTTCCCTGTTTGCGTCCTTTTTGACGACGGGATTCACCGTCGCCTTTGCCGCTAGGGATGAGGACACCAACAAATACCAAAGGAAAGCCCACCCGAAACTTTCTGGTTACGTTCCCTCCACGAACAGCAACGTACAAGCCCTCTTCTCGGTAGTGTTCTTCACGACCTACACTATGGCAAAGATGTTTGCCCTCTCCCTCTTCATTGCCACCTCCTCTTCCGCCATTTGGACTGTCGGGATGTTGGGTTTGGAGAACCTCGGGCTATTGATTTGGCGAATGCAGTGGAAGAATTGGAGATTTCCTTATAAAGGAGGGGACGGAGCGGTATTTAGTTTACTATTGCACGGTGGTGCGTACATCAGCCTTGTCGCCGCACCCTTTCCAGGAATACGAACTCCCGGCCTCCTAACTCCCCGAATCTACGTTGGAGGACAACTCTACATGTTGACAATCAACTTTGTCATTGTCTTTGTGTGCTTCCGCATATTCAACGGCAGTGACTTGTTGGAGGAAACCCACGCGTGGATCATGTTGTCCACCACAACCCTCCTCTGCCTTGTTTCGGGGGGGATTTCCTTCTACTACGTCCCCCAAAGCCACAAACACACCTTCTCCAGGCAACAAACGTGGAAACAATACATAGAACAGTACGTGTGGGAGGAAAAAATGTTTGTTTTCGACACCAACAAGCACCGCGAGTGGACGGGACACGAGGCGGTACGGGCGTTCTTGCCGACTTGGTGTTCAGTGCGATACGTCCCGAAGGAAAAGCTGATAGAACTGTACAAGAACCGCTGGGCCGAGTGGTGCGAAGACCCTCCAGAGTGGTTCGACGACGATTTCAAGGCATTGATTCCCAGAGAGTTGTTGGTTGGTGTAGATGAGAGGCTGTGGGGAGGCGAGGGTGAAGGCGAAGGTGAAAACGAGGAGGAAGACGATCCGTAACCGTGATGCGGGGGAGAGTGGTCGGCATTTTGGGTCAGGGTTTACTTCAATCATTTACAACACATCATCTCCGAAAAGCACTCTTCGAAGTTTTCTCTTCGCTTTTGTCCTTCACCGCAGCCACGGCGACACAACACTTGAGTGTTGTTCAGCACTTAGTCTGATTAACAAAACCTTGTGCTTAAAAAAAACATTATAGAACAAACTCCGATGGCAAATATTTCTTCATTTCCACCTCACTCGTTGCCCTCCGCTTCCGTGCGTCCAATGTTCGGCTGCTCCTTTCATATTTTGGGCTTATAGCAGGGCTTGTGTTTGGGCTGTACCGCCATTTACTTGCAAAGTCACCATCGTTCATGGTGTGGTTAACGAAGTAGGTGGTCATTGACCCCTTCCCCTTCACCTCCAAAACTCCCCTCCTGCTTATGCCCACATTTGCCATCACGTCCGGCAAAATTAATTTTAGCTTCTTCTCTGTTCTCTGCTCTCTATTCTCTCTCTCATCTTCGCCATCCACATCCACATCCACATCCACATCCACATCCACGATAGTCCCGAAGTTTGCCGCCGCCTGGTACACAGCCTCGCTGATCTGAATTTTCCCCGGAGTGCAGGTGCTCTCCATTCTGCTCGCAGTATTAATCGTGTCACCGACCAGCGTGTAGTGGATCTTGTCGCTGCCAACGATACCAGCCGTAATGGGACCAGCATTGATGCCAATCCGAATCGTGATCTTCACGTCCGGGTATCCGTGGATTCTCAGAGTCTTGACGGCCTCTTGCATCTCGATGGCCATGCTTAGGATCGCCAGGCTCGGGTCAACCTCGCTCTGGTAAAAGTTCAGCCCGCTGCACACGAAATAGGCGTCTCCGATCGTTTCAACCTTGTAGCACTTGTGCCTGCTGCAGATGTCGTCAAACACCGTGAACCTGGAATTTGGAGTTGAATGTTGGTTAGCGGTGGTGCTTGTGCATATACGGCAAAACGATGCGCCTGGCCGAACTAGCCACCGTGTCCAATTTTGAGTGTTCAATGAAAAAGGCCGCATATGCTAGTTCCACATGGCGTGCAGATGATCCTGATCTAGACCGTCCCTGAACAACCCTCTTGCACAAAAATGATGCGCCTGGCCGAACTCGCCGCCGTGTTCAAATCTGAGCGCCTAAAACCTCCATACGTTGGAGTCATGGTCGATCCAGTGATTCGCCCTTTTTTTAGTTTTTTTCGCTTCGCTCGCGTCAAACTCACATGTCATTTATAAGCTTGATCAAGGCCTTGTGCCCCACCACTTCGCTCATGCTCGTGAACCCGACAACATCGCTAAAAAGTGCAAAGGCAAACTGTGCCGAGCGAAGCGAGGCGTATTTTTAATGGAGCAGGGGGGAGTGAGTGAGCAAAACGAATGGAATTGTAATGTAAGGGCTCGTATTCTCGTCTTTCAAAAGACTCACTCGCTTCGCTCGCTCACCGGATGATCGTCAACAATTGGCCGCCCGTGCCCCTTCTTCAGCTCCTGAACGACGTGGATCGGCAGCATCTTCTCCAAGATTCCGGTCACCATGCTCTCCTGCTCCTCGGCGATGTTCCTCCCGCTCGCCCTGTCTTGCACCTGGAAGATATGCAGCAGCGTGGACACTTGGTGCACCGCTGTGAGGCTCGTGGACACGTCGTTCTCGTCAAATTTCCCAAATGTCTCCCTGCTGCTCTCCTGCACGCTGAAATTGTTTATCCTCTGGTTCATGACCTCCCTTCCGCTGGCATTTAACGATTCGCTATCGCTTCCCATGTCCGAATCAAATTCAATTGCGGAGGTGCTGCTGTGGTCCCTTCCCTTCCTCAGCACTCTGAACAGCCCGCTTCGGCTCGATCCCAAATCCATGGAATTTTCCGATTCCGAGTAATCGTCCATCACGCCCCTGGACCCGGACCCGGACCCGGACCCGGACCCGGACCCGGACCCGGACCCACTTGGCCGGCCATTTCTACTCCAACTCGCCATGACCCGCTTTGCGCTTTTCGCACTATTGTTCATCGATTTCCTCAAACTGTGCGCGCCCTTCTGTTTTTTTGCGCTTATCGTGCTTGAGCTGCAATGCAATAATAATTGTGTTAGTTTAGCTCTCTTTCACAACTCCCCCCACTCCGCTCCGCTCCGCTCGCTCACCTCCGAATAAACCCTTCGTATTTTCCAACGTTCAGTGCGGTGTTTTTCCTCTTGTTCACGAACTGTAGCACCCCAATCATCTCCCCCTTGCCGTTCTGGATCGGCAAGCAGAGCATGGATTGGGGCGCATCTCCGGGGGTCTTGAAAAACTCCGGGTGATTGAGCGGGTCGTTGCAGGTAACCACGTCTACGCCAGTTGAGTTGAGTTGAGTTGAGTTGAGTTGAGTTGAGTTGAGTTGAGTTGAGTTGAGTTGAGTTGAGTTGAGTTGAGTTGAGTTGAGTTGAGTTGAGTTGAGTTGAGTTGAGTTGAGTTGAGTTGAGTTGAGTTGAGTTAGTGTTTTGGCCTCCCCCTTCCCCCCCCTTTCACCCCCCTCTCACCTTTCTCCTTCAAACACGTTCCGACGATTCCCTTTTTGTGGGGAAGTATGATGATTTTGTCTTTCGTTACCGTCCACAACCGGCCCGTTGGCACCACGTTGCCCTCGTCGTCGGTCTCAACCATGAACATCCGGCAAGTCTCGGATTTGAGCATGGCAGAAAGGGACTCGCTCATGTTGTGCATTATTCGCCGCGCGGGAGAATCCGGTTCCTTGATCAGCTTCTTGAGCTGATCCTTGGGCGTGACCATGCCTTGAACTTGGCGCCGTGGTCCTTTGTCGGCCTCCTGCCGCAAGCTCGTGTTGTTGATGAAGAAACTCTGCGCCGAGCGAAGAAGGTGCCAAACGAATTGAGTGGAACAATATTAGTTTAGTAGTTGATGTGGGTGGTTGTAGCCATTTCCGCTCGTTCGCTCGCTCACCTTAATCGATTCTCGCCTATTGTACGTTTGCCGTGCGCTGTCATGCTTATTGCTGATCCTATGCTCAAACTCTAGCAGCCGTTGCTTCCTCCTCTTTTCCACGAATCCGATGTTGTGGACGAACATGTTATTCGCGGAACTCAAGATGAGCTCGTAGTTGGTCTTCATGCTGCGCCGAGCGAAGCGAGGCGCATTTTTTAAGAATTGAGTGGGTTAGTTAGTAGTGGATGTAGCCGTCTGTAGCCATTTCGCGGGATTCTTCGCGAGTATGCTCGTCTTTATCAAGGCTCGCTCGCTTCGCTCGTTCACCTGTCCATCTCCGCTTTCATCATTTTGATGCCGCCGCTTAAGACGGACGTCTCTGCAAAGAGATTTTGGAGAACCTTGGCGAACGCGAACTGGGGGATCAAGTTCAAGAGAATGTAACTCTGGGCAAACATGAAGCTGTGTTTCCAAAAGTAGTGGGTGGGTTAGTCGCTTCGCACGAGCAACACAATACACTAGGTATGACTAGCTCGCTTCGTTCGATCGCTCGCCGCTCGCTCACCTCCCCCCCCAGTCCAACCCCCCGTTCACCTCCCAATTATTCAAATCGAGCATTTGCAAAATTTCAATCCCCAAACAAACCAAACCCAGCCAAACGCTCGTGTCAAAGTCCGTAACAATAATGAAGCTCGCAAACGGGAATAAAATGTAGCTCAAGAACGCCAGCTCCAGCTCCCTCCCCTCGTCGTCGACCTGCTGCTGCATTTCGCTTATTCTCATGTCCTTGACAAACAGAGTCCAAGTCGCCCAAAACACCCCCGTGTACATGACGCTCATTGGTCCGTTAAGAAACTCGTCGAAGTCGTTGCTCCGGTATCTCTCAACAATGAAATACAGTAGTGTTGTTGCAGCAGTCACAAAAATGTGCAAATGTGAGAAGGCGGAAAAATAAAAATCGCCGCCTTCCCCCACTTCCCCCACTCCCCCCACTTCCAACCCCCCCTCCCCGCTCGGTACCCCAAAAACCACAAGAGTCGCCACCAAATGCAACACGAACGGTATAAGCGGCCTATTCCCCCACACAATGTAATTCCCGAAGAAGCTCATGAAGTGCGCTTCGGTCTTTTCGTCCTTAAACTTGCCCCAGAATCGCCCAGTGTGCCCCCCGCACAGCAGCCTCGGGACGACAATCTGGTGCCTCTCCAAATTCCGGCCCTCGAAGACAGCGTTGTGGGTTTTGCTGGTCGCTTTTTTGCCCTTCTTCTTGCTCCTGAATATCGACTTGGCCCGCTCCTCGTTGCGCTTTTGCTTGTTGCGGAGCTTGGCGGGGACGATTGCTGCAAGAGTGGGTTAGTCACTTCACACACAATCGTCAGTCACACTTCTGTCACGGGTTAGTCGCTTTGCCAACAAGAAACTCACCCTCGATGACTTTGTCGGTGATTACTATTGAGAGGCGCCGTTTTTTGGGGGGGTGGTCGGATGTTGTGGTCGGAGCTGCATTATCCCGCGTGGTGGAAGCTGAGGAGTGCATGGATATTTTGCTCGCGGCCTTGTTGAGCAAGTTGAACCGGGAACTGGCAGCATTCTTCATGCTCTGTAGCAGCCCCCCCCTCGAAGGAGTATTTTCGTGGGGTTTTACTTCTGGAACGAGCTTCTTGGCCTCCTCAACGTTTTCCTGCAACCACCGATCCACGACGTCGTGGTCGTGGTCGTGGTTGTCACTGTGGTTGTCACTGTGGTTGTCACTGTGGCTGCGGCTGTGGCTGTGGTTGTCATTGCCACTGCCACTGCCACTGCCACTGCCACTGCCACTGCCATTTCCATTTTTAGCAGTTGCCACGCTTCGCCTCTTGTAGCTCGAGTGAACATCCTCGTTCGGGTCCTGGTCCTCCTCCAAAGCAACCTCGTGCTGGTCTATGGGGTAGAGACCAATGTTGGAGGCTTTTGATACGATCATTGGCTTGAACATCGAATTTCTACTTGAGGCCATGGCAGGATTAGAGCGGTTTCGGGTTTCAGACTTTCCCGGGCTGGGGAGAAGGTCGTTGCCTGATTTGTGGCGGGCATTGTTGTCGGGGGAGTTGTCGGGGGAGTTGTTGGGGGAGGAGGTTGAGTTGGGGGAGCTCGGGGTCTCCTCAGAGGGGAGTTCGCCTGGCAACATGATTATTCAAGAAAATATGTGGACTGAAACGATCTAAGATGTGAAGGAGTAAACCATTAACACTCGTGATCTTCTAAAAAATATGTGGACTGAAACGATCTAAGATGTGAAGGGAGTAAACCATTAACACGTGTGATCTCTAAATGCCGAACTAAAAAACCTCAAAATAAAAAAAATAAAAAAATTCAATTTTGGTTCAAATTCTACCCAAAGAAGTGGTTATTTAATAACAAACTAAACAGTTATTTAAAACAGTAGAGTGCCACAGACATGGTCAGATCATGCAATGTGATAGTTCCCCTATGTGAGCTGGGTGCGGTCTTGGCTGTCCTGCAGAACTCTTCGGACACTCATGGGTTGGCAACTTTCACCGGCGAGGGCGTTGCCATGCTCACCTTCAAATCTGACGAGCGCAAGCTTCAGAAAACCTTGAACCGTTTAAATAATATTGGTGTTGGTACTCGGTTCGGCACGATTGACGTTACTGCTCTCGTAACTTCTATACCTTCCATTCGAAGGCAATCGACAATTGTTGGCAATAGTCGAAAGTATAAGGTGGACGATCGAATGACTGTAGAGGAAATTAAGGACGCTATCGACACTGGAAGTCGCCTCACGTTCGACTTCCTGGCCATGACATGCATCGCTGCGGTGATGTCCGGTTCTGGGCTGGTTGGCGATTCTTCCACGACAGTCGTTGCATCAATGCTGGTATCGCCGCTCATGGGTCCCCTCCTGTGTGTGATTTTCGGTTGCTCGAGCAACGACAAGCCCATGGTAAAACGCGGTCTGTTCAACTTGACCGCTGGCGTAGTGCTCTGCTTCGCAATCGGCCTCTTGGTGGGAATTTGCACGTGAGTTAAGCAAGCTGCTTAGAGGAAGGAAGGCACATCCACATTCGCTCCTAAACTAACCCTCTCGCTCCACTCGGCGCAGTTGCCCCTACTATGCAGACGTGGCTGGGATTCCAACGAAATGGGCGGATTTCATCGACAACTCCGACCTTACTGTTTCGAGCGAGATGATAGAGCGCGGGACGCCCGGCGGGCTGGTCATGGGTCTGGCGATCGCGGTTCCGTCGGGATTTGGCGTTACCCTTGCAGTAACAACAGCTGGCGGCATAAATGCGTTGGTTGGCGTTGCAATCTCAGCCAGCCTCGTCCCGCCCATTGTGAACGCGGGGATATGCACCGTAACCGGCATCTACTTCATGGCCATGGGGGGAAGCCATCAGATTGGAATGAATTTTATGGTGTTGGGCTTGGTGAGTATCACATTGTTTTTGATGAACATCATAGTCATGACGACGATGGGCGTGCTGATGATGAGAATTAAAAAAGTGAGCAGAGTTGGAGCAACACTCAAATCGTGGGATTTGGATATGTTTTATGACGACAACAGGAGCTCGTTCTTCCGCTCGGGGGTAGAGATGAGAACCGCGGAGGAGCGGCTGCTCGATTCGGGGGAGGCCTCAAACAGCAGTAGCAGCAACAATGTGTCAATTGACGGGGTGTCTCTGCAATACACGAGCTTTCGGGACGAGGAGGACGATGATGAAGAGGAACAGGAACAGGAACAGGAACAGGAACAGGAACAGGAACAGGGAAAGGGAAAGCAAAGAGGAGGACGAGCCGGATCCCTTTTGAAAAAATTCCTCAAGAATCCGAAAAATGACATCACTGCCAAGGACGAAGAGTGGAAAATTGCCGAACGGCGAGACAGTGTTGATGCCTTCTCGCCAAACAACTTTAAATCGGATATGCGGCAAAGCATCACGTTCGAGGATAACGATTTCTTTGGCGGAGTGAGCGACATTATTATTGGCGGCGATCATGAGGAAGTGAAAGAGGAAGAGGGAAATAACAATTAGAAATCGTAGAATAGATTTTAAAATATCGCCGATTCGTGTCGCAAGAAATCTAATACCACACTTGTGGGTCCGTCTCCAGCTCCAGGCTCCTGGATGCACCGGTTCAGTAGCAGCATGCCCTCATGCAAAACCCGTAATTCTGCCTCATTCGCCGCCTCCCTCGTCGGCGCTTTGCACGTCTTCTTGTGCTTCTTCCACGCCGACTTCTGGCACTCGGCGCTGCAGAAGTAGCTGGTTTTGCACCGTGCGCAAGCTTTCGTTGTGGCGGTCTTACAGACGTCGCACTTGTGGGTCGGCTTCTTCAGCACGTCCTCCACCTCGACCAGCTCAGCCTTGTCGTACTTCATGTGCTTGATGAACGTGCAAGCGGTGTTGTAGGTGCCGAAGATCTCCTCGTCGACGAACTGCTTGGGGAGGTGTTGCCGGAGGAGGGTGGGGAAGGGGGTGGAGGAAATGTAGGCGGGGGTGAGGCGGAGGACCTTTACGATATCTTGGACCGCTTTCCTGTTCACGGAAGCCTGCCGAGCCGTGTAGCCTTGGACGCTAATGCCAATAATGGAAAGTGGGTTCCGATGGATCATTCGAAGAGCAAGAAACACGAGGGAGTCGCTGTATACCTGGCTATTGCAAGCAATGGCTCGAAGAAGTTGAGAATTGTCGTATTTGAGCACTTCACGCACCAACTCGTCATCGTGCTCATTGAAGAACTTATGACAGTCTGCATACGATCGTGATTTGATCCACCCTTGCATCTCACTCCTCCAATAACCCACTGGTGCGTACAAGCGACCCATCCCATCCCAATCCAACGAATCAGCTTCCTCGGGAGTGAGGGAGAGCAAGCCGATGATCTCAGCACAGGCTCCACTCCTACGGGCAATGTCGATGGGAGTTTCGCCTTTATTGTCTCGTGTGGTGAGGGCCTCTTCATTCAAGAAAATCGAATATACGCCCACATCGGCAAGAGTATGTGTGTGTGTCTGAGCTTTCGCTGCGAGCCAATGATGTGGCAGTCGTCCATGCTCATCTCTCTCCTTGTACTTTGTCTCGAGCAAATCTAAGTAATTATTTGGGTTAACCATGGCTCCATGAACCGCGGGCCAATCACGCTTCTTGAGCCACTCGTGGTGCTCATTATCAGCCAAGCTCTGTGTTTGACCTTGCTGTTGGTTGCTAGGAAAAGACAGAAAAAAATTAGAAAATTGTAGAAAGGTCCAGTCATTACTATTAATATATGCTGATGATCTCCCACACTTTGTGTATGTGTATGTGTCTCTTGACGCACTTTTCCTACCCCTTAATGTTCAAATCCATCCCAACATTCACCCCCATAAAAAAAAACCACCTACATGTTTCCACCTCCCTTTCCTCGTCTTCCCTTGACAACGTGTTTGCTCAGGACGACGTAAGGCTGTCTGTGTCTCAGGACGAGAGCTGTTCCTCCCTCCTGGCCCCTGGTTCTGCAAAGCTGGATACGGCGTGGGAGGACCTAGGGTTCGAGTATCGAACCACTCGTTCCCACCTCAAAATGACCTTTAGCACCGCAACGAATGCCTGGAGCAAGCCAGTGCTCGTGAAGGAGCCTTACGTGTCCGTGCACATAGGTGCTACTGCCCTCCACTACGGCCAATCTTGCTTTGAAGGTTTGAAGGCTTTCCAACATCAGGATGGTTCTGTCAACCTCTTCCGCCCCAAGGACAACGCCCAGCGGCTCAAATCAAGCTGCGAGCGTGTTTGCATGCCGTTTCCCTCTGAGACGCAGTTCGTCGATGCGGTTCAAACCGTCGTTCGGGACAACATTGACTACGTTCCTCCTTACGGCACGAATGGTGCCCTTTACGTGCGGCCTCTCCTTTTTGGCAGTGGCGAGAAGATCGGTCTGAGCCCGGCCGATGAGTACACATTTCTGATAATGGTCATTCCTGTGGGAGATTACTACAAGGGTGGGATCAAGCCCGTTTCTGCCGTCGTGATAACGGACTTTGACCGTGCCGCTCCCAAGGGGGTTGGTGGGGTCAAGGTAGCTGGAAATTACGCTTCAGACCTCCTTCCGAACCAGATGGGTAAGAAGAAAGGCTTTCCAATCGGTCTCTATTTGGACGCCCAGACCAACTCGTTCATCGAGGAGTTCAGCACTAGTAATTTCGTTGGCATCGTCAACGCAAAGGACGGCGGTTTGCAGGGCGGAAAGTACGTGACTCCCAAATCACCCTCCGTCCTCCCCTCAATCACAAATAAAAGCTTGATGACGATTGCTGAGGACGAAGGGATGAAGGTGGAGCAGAGGCCGATAAGCGTTTCGGAGCTGGCCGTGTTTGACGAGGTGGTGGCTTGCGGAACTGCTGTGGTGGTGACGAGCGTTGGGAAGGTGGTGAAAGGTGGGGACATATACGATTTTTGCGACGAGGTTCCGGGGACTACCACAATGAGGTTGTATGATAGGGTTAGGGCGATTCAGGTGGGCGATGAGAAGGACAAGTTTGGTTGGAATGTTGCCGTCTGTTAAAAGAAAATTTAGGGTGGTTGGGAACATTTCATTTCACTATTTCATTTCACTATATCTGGCCGTAATCTCCCCTTCTTCCAACAACACCACCACACCATCTGCCTCTGCCTCTGCCTCTGCCTCTTGCGAGCTGTTATTGCTTCCCCCCCGTTTCCGTCCTGTTCTTCTTCTCCTCTTCAACCAACCTTTGATCGGAGCAGGCGGATGACATCATCGTCGCCATTCCAGCTCGTGGAGTTTGGTGCAACCAGAGAAAATGTTGTCGCCGAATTTTGTGACGTTGGGGGAAAGGGGGGGGAGGAGAGTACTTCACAACCTATAAAGGGACGCTCGCCAATGGATTCCAAGGTCGAGGGCACGGTAGCCTTTCAAGTTCCCGCCCTGGAGAAGGCATTGTTAATTTTCTCATCAATCATGATCTTCTTCGTCACCCTCCTTATAGGCAAATCCTTCGCCCCCTCCACCTCCACAACCTCCGTAATCGATTCCTTATCCTCCGGCAAGCTCTCCCTCCCCCCCCCCCCCGATAAAC
>BRYC01000184.1:90466-115312 GCA_030267985.1 Parmales sp. scaly parma | reverse complement strand
AGAGTTAATTGGGTGTCGAGGGGCCCTTAATACAATGGATAAGTCAAACACGAAGAGTTTTGACGTAAACCGTTCGTCTTAAGTGGAGAAATCGTTGTTTTATTTTCCTTTGGTGCAAGGTTTCACAGCTGAATTTGTCTGAGGTAAAAAGCTCCCTGTAATAAACCTTTTATTGAGCTTTGTTTAATTTACAATTTGCTCGTGTTTGTTCCCACCGTCAGTTCTGCCTTACTGCTCCCTATATAGGGGGCTGTTAGCACAGTAGTTGTTCCAGTGACACCCAATATGTGTATAATCACAATCATTCTGTTTGTGCCCTTTTGTTGTTTGACAAATGCGTTCACAACACCGACACTAATTAAGAAGGCTGTAAACTTGCCTGAATGCAAAAGCTGGTGCTCAAACTTCATCAAATCGTCTTCTCATCTAACAATTGATTATCAAATTCAACAACCAAGCGACACAATAGCAGCCACGAGCACCCTAGACGATTTCATAACTCGTGCAATGTACCAGTCAACTCCAAAACGAGCGTTCTACTTCTTCCACGAAGGCTTGTTAGACCAGCCTCCTCCACCATCCCACGGCGCTTTTTCTGAGCGTCGTTCGTGGTTCGACCACTTTCCCGGTGATGCGAAACCTACAGATGCACTCGTGATCGCTGGCCAAGGGTCTCGTTCAACGCTTCACCGCGACCCGTTCGATTGGATAGGTACTTCGGTTCTTCTGGAAGGAGCAAAGATCTGGCGGTTCATAATTCCTCACGATTCAACACCCCTAGATGATCTTGATGACTCGTTAAACTCCTACCGACTCCCAAGTGCTTGGAACGACCAAAATCTATCATTTGGAACGCAAAGCGTTTTGACACTGTTCGACATCCCCAACTCACATATCCCCCCAGTAGCTGAGATTGTTGTCCACGGTACAAGAGACTCGCGAGAGCGTTACTACAACGATCACATTCTTCTCCCCTCTCCCTCCTCTCTCGGCAAATACACATTCAAAACAATAATTCAACACCCGGGCGATCTCATAATTATTCCTCCTGGCTTCTGGCACCAGACTTACCACGCCGAGCCCTCGTTTGCTGTAGCCAGCCAGCATGCTGATCGTCTCTCAATCCAACCAGTGTTTGATCACATTCTGAAAGCCAGTTCCATCCCGAATCTCAACCCAATTTTGAATTGCCCTGACGCTCGCAAAAACACCACACCGCAGCAAGCTGTGGATTTGCTTTTCGAGCAACTCCTCCAAAATATAGATAAATAGTTTAAAGCACCACACAATTTAGTTTCTCCTGCTCTCCGCCCACACCCGCATCTGCCCTTTTTCGAACTCCCTCACGGCCAAAATCTCCGCCGTGTCCCCCTCGTTGGCAAAAAACAAATCCACGTGATGGGCCGCTTTGGGCACAACCACGCTCAACAGACTCTCGCTGAGGTTCTGTCCCACCCCCCCACCCCTCCACGGGTCTAGCTCTCCGTTACTCCAAACAATGTTGCTCGTCGCTCTCGCCCACTCCTCAATATCTCCGTAGCTTTCGTAAATGAACTCTTGCCTCGGTTCCTCTCCCCAGTACATGGTTGCGCAGTTCTCCGCTGCTTCCTCCGCGTCCCACGGCGCGTTCCAGAAGATGTCAGTCTCACCCCCCTCTTGCCCAAAGATTTGGAAAATTTCGGTACAGTACTGCAAGAGCAAGAGCAAGAGCAAAAGTGAGAGTGGGTTAGTCGATTCGTACTCTTCTGTCACAAGGCTCGCTCGCTTCGCTCGCTCACCTGAAAGTTCCACAGCGTTTCTTGAGTCTCGGCCGCCGGGTTCACTGCCGAGGTCAAGTTGTAGCACTCTACAGATCCACTGTTGTTGTAGTAGACGCCCGCAAACAAACTCAAGCCCGCAAGCAAGTCGTCCTCTTCCTCCCCACCCTTTGTCATGTCCTCGCCCAAAAACTTGCATGCTTCTACAACAGGGAACGCTGGCAGAAATCCGTCGCCGTTCAAGATGTAATCGCTCGAGTAGGGGTAGTCGCCCATTGCCATGTAACTCAGGGCGCTGTTCAGCCAGTACATTGCGTCAAAACCCGCTGACGCGTCGCCGACCTCGTCACACAGCCCCAACCCACTGCTCAGCTGCTTCCTCCCCGCCTCGCTCTTTGCCAGCTCGACCAGCCACTCCTGCTCGAAAGCCTTTCGCAAGTTTGCCTCACAAGCGCCGTTGTCGTCCACCCCGCCAGATTCCTTAACGTCGTACGTCATTCCCTCGGCGAAGAAGTTCGGATCTACCTTCTGACCTACGAAGGAAATTATTGGAGCGGAGGCTTTGCCGAGCGAAGCGAGGCGCATTTTTAATGAAAGACGAGCGAAACGAGCGAACCAAACGGTTTGGGTGGAATAATGTTAGCTTTGTAGTGGTTTGTAGTGGATTTAGCCATTATGACTGTAGCCATTTCGCGCACTTCATCGCTCAAGTCTTTCCAAAAAAGGAAAAACTGTTCGCTCACCTGCAATCACCCCGTCGAAGTGCTGGGGGTACTTGAACCGTCCCCACGACGCAAGCATGCCCCCGTAACTCCCTCCGAAGCCGATGACTGCAACATCCTCCCCCACCTTCAAGTCGCTCCGGACAAAGTGCAGAAGCTCCGCATAATCAGCGAGGGCCTGCTCCACAGACAAATACTGCATCAAATCCTTGTTCGTGATGTCAAAGTCCGCGCCAAACGGCTGCGAAACGCCATAATATCGGTGCTCTGCAAACAGAAGAATTGCGTTGAAATCAGCAGCCGATTCCCACATCAAGCCAGTGTTGTTCACGTACAAAGAAACGTCCGCTTCATTCCCAAAGTAGAAGAAAATCGTTGCAGGTTTTGTTGAATCATAGTAATCAACGTTGAGGAAATATCGTTGGTTGTATGTAGTGTATCTCAGGGGGGGGGGGGGTGAAGTGAAGTGGTCGATTGTTTGCTCGTAGAAGAGCTCGGAACAATTCGCCGTTCCTGGGTGTGAAGAATTTTTGAACTTCGAATAGGTTGTGGGTGAATAAGACCTCCCGAATATCGATTTTCCTTTGCTTGCTGAGGCAGCAGCCAAAACGTAAGTTAGTAACAGTCCATGAAGCATGATATGTGTGGTGTCCCGCATGATTTGTGTCCAAATATCTTGGTAACAAGTGTGTAATTGCATTCCCAAAAGGATGAAAAGTGCAAATTGGTGCAACTACCAATCACAACCAAATAATTTCATTTTTACATTTGTACATGTTCTCCCACCTTGCCGCACGTGCCGCTGCACCTGCCCTCCTGGCTGCAGCTGGAGCCACAACTTTTCTTGCACCTCCTACCCCAGCATTTGCCCATGGCAATCACGAAGACCACTCCCATGGAAACTCTGACCACGAAAGGCTCCACCAACTCGAGCAGACCATTGAAGTCATGAGAGCTCAACTCAAGGCCCAATTCGACGTGAAGCAATTCACTGGCCAAGGCAACGCAGTTTTTTCGTGGGAGTCGACCTTGACTGGTGCTTTTCCGGACTGCGCCAAAAAATACGAAAAAGATCTTCATGGCGGATTTTCTGAAGATTCCGCTACCGGAGTTGTGTACACCGGTATCCCTAATTATGGCCTTTGCACGATCTCTCCGGATCTAAAGACCTGGACCAAAATCGGCACGGACCCTAGATTAAAGGACAATTGTCACGGGATTTGCGTTTTCAAGTTCGAGAACCAAACCTTTGTCGCCTTGGCACAGAACGAGAAGGCACGTATTCTCATCTGCCAGCTTGATGGCACGGTGCTTCAGGAGCTCACCGCCCCCAGTGGCGGCGAGTTCAATTTCGACGAGGCAAACGGTTACTATAGTAAAAAAACGATCAAGCAGCTACCCTGGGACCAAATCAAGTCTCCGGCATTCGCCGTCACCGACGTCACCTTCTTAAACGGCAAACTGTACGCCGTCACTGGCTACTGCGATGGAGACTTTGTGCTGACAGCGAGCTTCAACGACAAGACCAAGCTCTTCGAGTGGGGACCGACTGCGTGGGGAGGCAAAGATCCCCTGGTCGGCACTGGTAAATCCACCCCCGGCAAGTTTCAGACCGCGCACGGTGAGCGAGCGAAGGGAGCGAACCTTTTGGAAGACGAGAATACTCGCGATGAAGTGCGCGAAATGGCTACAGACACAGAAGAAATGGCTACATCCACACTACTAAGCTAACTCACTCAATTCTTTTGGTTCGCTTGGTTCTCTCGTGTATCATTAAAAATGCGCCTCGCTTCGCTCGGCGCAGGGATCTTTGCCCACGATGGCAAAATCTTTGTGGCTAACCGCGAGGCGTGCGAAGTATGCGAGTTCACCCCAGAGGGTAAGCTCGTCCGCGTCCTTCCCGATATCCCCCACGGGGCTCGCATCTGCAACGTGGCCCATGCCACGGACGACAACTTCTTCGTCATGAACGCGCTTGCTCCCATCACGTCGTCGCCGGAAAAAACTGCCTCGGTGTATGCCCACTCGGGAGAGCGGCTACTGTCTACAATTGAGCCCGGGCAACTTGGCATCCCGGTTCTCAAGCACTTGCACCACACCCACCCGCACTACGTGGTTAACAAGGAGGACGGCACGAGGACCCTCCACCTTCTCATCAGCGGGTGGAGTAGGGGCAAGTACGCCGTTCTGAAGCACGAAAAGGACGGCAAACCGACGGATGCGAACATGTGGAAAAGGACAAAAAATGAGATCCACGAACCTCACGTGTGAGAACTGAACTTTGAGAAGGATATTTTAGAATCTTATTTTTTTCCCCATTTTTCATCTGAAAAGATCTTAGGAAATTGATAATTCTAAATTGAAAAAAGTGACGCACTTCGTTTTTGTACGATGCAAGGTCATGATGCAATTCGATGTCGTGCGCAATGTTAAGATCCCTTTTGAACACTATACATGAAATCAAATCCCCGCCCATTTCAATTCCATTCAAAAACCTAGCCACCTATCCCCCCTGGTCTTTTTCTTCTCCCCCTTTCTTTCTTGAACTAGAGCATGTCCACGGCAGTTTTCCACGTCGCTCACGCTGTGCACGTGCAGGTTGTGCGCAACGTGTACGTACCCCGCCCTCAAAACTTCCATTTTCTTCTGCTTCTGCTTCATCCGTTCCTGGAGCTTCGTGCTCAAAGTATTTTCCAGTTCTCTCTTGAACTCGTCGCTCTCCCCGCCCTCTTCCTTCTTCTCGATGCTCAACCCCTTCCCCCACCGCTGATCCCACAGCAAGTTCTGCATCAGCAAACTCTTGCCGTCGCCCCAAACGTTCTTGCTAGTGTTTGCTGCGGCAGCAGCAGAGTTTCCATTGATTCTGACCTGCGCGTGCATTGAATTTTTTTTCTCTAGCTTTGCCTTTGCGTACGCGTAGTAGTACCTCTCCAATATTTTCTCTGCGTTTTTTACCTCGTTTTGATACTTCGGGTAAGCCTTCTTCATGAATCGCCTCATCTCCTTCGTTTTACTTTTTTCCCTGTACTTGTTGAACTCGTCGTTTCCGCTCATTCTCCTTTTTCGGTTCAAAGTCTGCAGCATTGTCTTTTCGTCCTCCTCGCTGCTGCTGCTGCTGTTACCATTCTCTCCCCCGTTGCTACTGTTCTTCCCCCTCCCTCCGAGCTCTCCGCCCCCGTCATCTCCATCTCCGTCGTTGAGCACCCCACCCCTCCCCTTCTTCCCCTTCCCCTTGCCCTTGGTGACGTACCTGTCGACGCTGTGTTCCTTGGTATTCAGCCAGTTGCCGGTGTTTGTCAAGCTCCAGCTGTCTGTTTTCCCAAATATTCCGATGTGGGCGCCCTTCAGCGTCCACATTGACACGTTGCAATCTGTGCTTGCCGTCAAGATCAGTTCCTGAAAACAAAGTTAGAAATATGAATTCGAGAAATACAAATAAAAATCACCTCGCACGCCGCGCAGTGCAACGCAGCGCAGCACATGCTCACCTTCCCCCCCCAGACTCCAACGTGCTGGATGCTAACTAGCGGTCCAGTGTGTGCCTTCCAGAACGCCATCTCGTATACTTTGGGCATCACATAATCGGCCTCGACCATGCTGTTCCTCCTGTTCTTCAATCCTCCTCCTCCTCCTCCTCCTCCTCCTCCTCCTCCCCCTTTTGTTGCCTCCGGCGGCACGAACGTGCTTCCCCTGCCGCTGAAAGTTTGCCTGCTCATTCTTGTTTGAGCGCCTCTACTTGCCCCCAGTCCGGGCCCCCTGTCGTTCCCGGTCAAGACTTTCCCCTTGCCTTTCTCCTCTCTCGCGAACAGTGCCGCCTTGGCCCAGTTTTCGTGGTTCTGCGTGCTGAATCCACCGTAACCCCCGATTTCCCCATCCGCCTCCTCGACACTTTCACTGTCTCCAAACACACTGAATCTTCGGTGCAACCTTTGTCCAGCGGCCTTCTCCAAGCTCTTCAAGCTCCATACCTTGACGTACCCGCCCGCACATCCCGTAAACAAGTACTCATTATTCGGGTCGTCGCTCGTCATGCACGTGACGCTCGCCTCGTTTGGGTGGCCGCTCTTCAGCACGTGGCACAGGCTTCCATCCTTGACGCTCCAAAATCTAATTTTTCCGTCCGCACCCGAGCTCACCAAGGTCTGCCCCAAACTTTCCCCGACCCTTTTCTGCTTCAAGAAGAGCAAGCACTCAATCGCAACATTCCCGTTGTCGTCCGCCTTGCCCTCTTTGGGTTTTTGCTCTTCGTTCAAGTTTTTCAAATCCTTTTCGTTTTCGAATTTCCTGTTGGCTGCATCTCGCACTTTTGAAATTTCCAGCTCGCGCGCCATGACGTCCGTTCGCACAGTCTTCCTCTTGTCAACTTTTGTTTTTTTGAATTTGCTTTTCATCAAGTTGAAGGCGTCGTCGTCCGCAGTTCCAGCTCCAGCTCCAGCTCCAGCTCCAGCTCCAGCTCCAGCTCCAGCTCCAGCTCCAGCTCCAGCTCCACCAACAATATTTATCCCCTCAACTTCTTCAACAACTTGACACACCCCTCCCTCTCCAACCTCCAAGTCGTCCTTAGTTTTCAGCTCTCCCTCGTTTAGCGTCCACGTTCTCTTTTTGGAAAATTCGTCGTTGACGCCGGCCGCCCTTGCCGTGTGGTGGTGCTCAGTTATATTTATTCCCTCACTTTCATTATAGCTATTATTTTTCTTGTCCTCCACAAGCTTCCTGTGAGAAGCCCCGAAGTGGTACTCACCGTGCTGTGTGTGAGAGAATTCGGGCTTCTTTGGAACCATTAACAACTCGCTCTGGACGTCCATGGCAATTTCGTCCAAAACGCTTTTCTTCCTGGTTCCTGCTTTTGCCAAACTCGGTCTTTTCGTTGTTGACCGAGGCTTCTTCGGGCTCGTCTTAAGCTCCTCTTCGGTCTCCACGTAGTCGCTCAGCCTCAGGAAGAACCGCCCACTTCCACTCGACAAGCTCCAAATGACAATTTCACCGTCGTAACTTCCGGTTGCCAGCAGCATCGGCTCGCAGTGTTCGACGCACAGTATATCGTCCGTGTGTCCGTGAAAACCTGACGTGGGCAAAACCCTGTGCGGTTCGCACTCTTCCTCGTCGTCGTCGACGTACAGCCGAACTTTCCGGTCCCACCCCACGCTCACGATGAACTTGTGTGCAATCTCGTCCGTTCCTCCCTGCTCAAGAATGTATTGCACAGCAGTCACTTCCGAGTCATTCGTGAGCGCTTGGTCAATTTTTGCGCCATTTTCACCCTCTTCGTCCCCCAATGCAGGGTGCATTTCCTTCAACTGCTGTCCGTTGGAAAAGTTCCACATCTGCATTGTGCACATGTTGGTCTGTCTGTTAAGATGATGGAAAATATATTACCTGCCCACAACCCGCTCACTCACTCACCTTCAACGTTCCGTCGTGCGCCCCGGTTATCAACCGACGCATGCTCCAGTCGAAAGCCATGCTCGTGATCTTGCTTTCTCCATGGAGCTTGTCGAATCGAAAGACCATTTGCCCAGACTCGATGCTCCAGACTTGAACAACGCTGTTGTTATCGCCGGACACCACTTGCTGGAAGTTCGAGTTGTACAGAGCCGCGCAAATTGGAGCGCTGTGGCTGGTGTTCGAGTGGTGCCCCTCGCTCCCCTTGGAGTGCCACAGCTTGAGTCGATTCCCTCCGGTCAGCAGCTGTTGCTGCTCGTAGTCCCAGAACAAGCTGCTAATCACGTTGTCCGGCCGATAGTTTGTGTGGTCGACGGTTGTTTGGACGCACCGCCACGTTGCCGTGTCCCAGAATTTGATAGCTTTGTCCAAACTCAAGCTGATTAGCCTTCCGTTCAGCTCGTCAACGCTCAAGTGAGTGACCGGCGCTATGTGCCCCTGGAGAGTTTGCATGATTGAGCACGTGTGCGGGTTCAAAGTTAATATTGTTCGGCCTGCGCCGAGCGAAGCGAGATTGTGCGCATTTTTAATGTATCAGGTGGGAGGCGAGCGAGCCAAAAATTGAGAATAATGTTAGTTTAATAGTGGCTCGCATTCTCGTCTTCCTCAAGGCTCGCTCGCTTCGCTCTCTCACCTCCACCACAACTCGCCATGCACTTGGTGCTTCGCACGTAAACGAGCGCTTGCACCCCGTTCTTGTGACCGCTGAACGTTCTATCCGTCTTCTTCTTGTCAACGTTGAAGAACTTGACCGTTTTATCCAAGCTGTGAAATGGAATGTTAATAATGTGCTCCGCTCACTCGACTCGACTCGACTCGACTCAACTCTCAACACTCAACTCTCAACTCACCTGCAGGTCAAAATGTTTGGCTGCAAATCCCCAATGTGCGTAACGTGCGTGATCCAGTCCTTGTGAAGCTTGTTACTGTAGTAACTCAGCAACCCCTGCCTCTCTAAATCCACACCCTTTCCCTTCCAGTACTCGAATGCGTCGTTGCCCTCGCTGTTCAACCCCTCGTCAAAGTGGAACTGAGGCTTCAGCTGCAGGCAGTGCAAAAAACCCGCATCGTCGCCAAACGTTAAGTACTGCCGCGAATTCGTGACGTTCGTGTGGTAGGTCATGCTCGAGGGAGAGTGGGACAAATTTCGTAGCCGACAGCTCACCTCCATTGTGAAGAGGTCGAAGAAGGTGATCATTCGATCAGCCGAGCTAACGGCGAGCTTGTTGGAGAGGCTCATCACCACAATATCTGTTATCCACATCCTCTTCTTTGTGGTCTTCACCTGAGCCACTCCCCCTTTCATGAAGGATTTTGCTCCCGGGATTGACTTTCGATCAGCGTTGAGTTTGGTGTAGTGGAAGTTTGACTCGACTATGGAAACGGTCCGTATGTGCTCCAGCGTGCTCGAGTTCCACATTCTGAACGTCCCGTCCCTGCCCCCAGTCACGTACGCGTGTCCGGGAAGTTTAACGCTGAGCAGCGTTCCCACCATTCCGCTGTGGAAGGATTTGCTTTCCCCCCTTTGCTCGTGCAAGCAACTAAGATCGCCAAACTCGTTCTCGTCCCCGTGACTCGCTCCAGCCTCCATTTTCAACAGCCAGTTCGTAAACTCGTCCCAGCTCACGTCACCGTCGCTGTTCGCGTCAATTTTCATGAACATCATTTGGAGCTGCTGGCGCGACAGGTCCGCCCCAATGATGTGGCCAAACTCGTCGATGAACTCGTCCAAGTCCAGCCCCCGGGACTCCCACACTCCGTCGAAATCATCGTCAACCCCGTCGTCCTCGTCCGCTTCGTCCAGCATGAAGTCAATGGTGTGCTTGTTTTTCTTTTTGTTCTCCTCCCTTGTGATTGCAGCCATTTCCATTTTTGCCTTTTGCATTGGGGAGGTCACCTTCGGGGAGGTGTTGTTCAGTCTGTGGATGGGAGATTGTGGAGTATAAGCTGAAAACTCAACTTCGGCGTCTTGTTTTCCCTCTGTGCCACCGCCATCACTGTCAGCATTGGAGGAGTTGTCATTAACAATATTGTCATCGTTGTCATCGTTGTCATCGTTTTCGTTGTCATTTTCATTTTCATTGTCATTATCACTTTTGTCACCGCCAAACCCTACCTCCTCTTCTTCGCTGCTACTATCCTCCTTCTGGAAAAACACTTTACGCAGCTGGGTGAGCGTGTTAAAGTCCAGCGCGTCCTGAATCCCAAAAGCAATTTTTTCTTTTTTTGGACTCGCGGAGCTTTGGTCGCCGCCGTCGTTGTTGTCAGCATCGAAATGCAAGTTGTTGTCGTTGTCTTTAGTGGAAGAGTTGATTCCCTCCATAGCGGCGGCCTTTGACATTGCGACTCGTACGTCGGGCCTGACATAAGCGTTGAGGGGGGGAGGGGCGTTTTTGCTGTTTCGAATTCGGTCCTTGACGGATTTTCGGTTTTTACTTTGTTCGGGGGGCATAATTTTGTTGTTGTCAAGCTCAAATATTGGCCGAGTGAGGATTTGACCCTCGGATTCCGACCTTGGTTTAGGAATATATTTATTTGGTATGTTGGACTTGGGATTGAAGTCAAGGCCTGCATAAGGATTGTCGGATATGGACATCGCGGGGGATACCGGGGGGGGGGGCTTTTTCTGGAGCTTGGGGTTGTATAGAGGATTTGCGGGGTCAAACGTCAGAATAAGGGCCTCGCTAAGGGCCTCGCTGATGCTATTGTTTGAGTCGTTGTCACTGTCATTATCGTTTGAGTTGAATGTAGTCATCGAAACATTCTTTTTTTTTGCGGAGTTGGGATTTTTTTGTGGTGCCATTACAATCTAGTGGAGGCTTGGGTTAACTTAATGATCATTGGTATCTTAAAAAAATTTCTTTTTTTTATTTTTTTGGACCGTTTCAAAAGCAAATATCTCCTCGCGTTATTGATCTACATTGATACGCGATATTATAAAGCAATCCACCATGCGCACCTTTAGTCATATGGGAAAGCTATATGATCAAGATGCACGAGCCGCGCGCGCACGTAGAAGGGCTTCGCTCAGGAAAGATCGTGAGGTGACTTCTGTCCCAAAATCTCCAGTTAAGAAAGCAGAGGTGATCCAGAGAATATTTTCTCCTGTTAAAAATGATAAGAAGTCGACAGAGCTAACTAATAACGCTAATGGAATTAATTGGCCAGCAATAACGGAAATCTTCGGTTCGTGTGTTCAACCCCAGTTGGTTTCGCCAAGCAGCAGAAAAGTGAGACGAGGAGCAGGAATCTTTGCTTGCGCTTCATCTTCCACGTCGACACCGACGAGTAATGTCGTCAAGAAGAACAACATGCTGGACTTGATCGCGACACCATAATTATGGTGGACACTGACAGGCGAAAATTAGAATATAATAGCGAATGTTTTTTTGCACATATTACGAATTTGTGAGCTTTTACTTTTCCGAACTGAACAAAAACTTGCGGCAACTGCGACGGCCTCCGCTCCCACCGGGTTATCGGTTAGTTGATGCCCAGGATCAATATGAAATTTGTCTTCTAAAATACGGTCTGTTTCACGCAACAAATGAAAATGACGACAACAACGAGACTAGTTTCACGTTGAAGAAAAACAACGACACCTACGTTCGACGGCGTCTGATCAACTTGCTCGATGGTTTGAACAAGGGAGGGACGGGGGTAGATTTGGACGAGGTAGGTTGGGAAGCAGCATAACAAGAAATGGCCTGCATCAAATTAACGAGATAAGTTATTCGGACATGCGCATGGCGCAGCGATCCGTGTTGACTCTAAACAATACGAATTTCGTAACAGGAATTGAACTTGGCAATAAATTGTAGTAGATAGGTTGTTCATCGAGCTGCTTTTGGTAGTGTGATAACTGGCCGTGAAGCTTCACGACGAAATAGAGAATGCCTGATTTGTTGACAACAAACTCCCCCCCACCCCTCATCTCCTCCCCGAAAACCGACACTAATTCAACATCGACCTCAAACACGACTCCTGACAACACTGAAATTGCCCAAAAACGTCTACAACACATCCAATCCTTAATAGCGTCATCTGGCCTAGAGCAAAATTCTGAAGATTTGCAACGTTTGGAGAATGAGATTGGCCTTGGCTTCCGTCGCTGGCTTGTGAGTACCAAGGGGGGTCGTGAAGGTTTGGATAACGTCCTAACCGAGGTGCGGCAGCACTCCCTGTCCCTTTCCTCGCAGCAAAGAGCGATGCATGATGCGTGATGCATGATGCAAGCTTGAATGATGCCATGACAATTGGTAAATAGATGAACCTTCCCAATAAATTTTAGATTATTTGATTTTTCACGATTATTATTGTTTATTGTTTGGTAGCGCTATTAAACATAATCCTCCTCTCCCAAACCTACACCCATTCCGTTCATCCCCGTTTATTTTTTCTCTATTGCTCGACGAACTCGACGATTGCCGGACTCGCCGGGGTCTTGACCAAATCGTTAGTTGTGTTCATCATCGTGGTGTGACTGCTTGTGATGCTCCCGCTCCCGACACTCCCACTTCCATTGTCAATAATTGGAGCCATCGGTGGTGCAGAGCCGCCGCCACCGCCGCCACCACCACCTTGCTTGTTAATAATAACACTGCCATCCGCATTCAAGGCTGGAGTGCCCATCACGCTCATCTTCCGGAACGTTGCTTGAGTTTTCTCCACTTCCTTCAGCGTCATGGTGACATTGAGCTCTCCTTCTTTCAGATCGTCCTTCAGCGTTGGCCGAATCACATGAGTGATCAGATTGTAGAGCTGGGTGCTGCTGGGCCTCAGGTCCGGGTCATTCTGCCAGCACTGCTCGATCATCTGTTTCACGCAAGGTTTCACATACGCTGGCAAGGGAGGCCTCAAGCCCTTGCTGATCATCTTCATCACGTTGCTGGCGCTCTTACTGTCACTGCTTCCCCCGCTGTTCAAAGCGCTCACCCTCGCCACCTCGGCCAGCACAATATCGTCCAAACAGCCGATATCATAGCACAGCCCCACCATTACGATGGCGAAGCTTTGTATATTTGTAGTTGTGAGTTAGTTTCGTTCTCCACTCCACCCCCCTTCCGACACACACACACACATAAACCCTCGCCACTCACCTGTACACATCCACCTTCTCGTTGTACCGCTCACCCAAGATCACTTCCGGCGCCGCGTAGATCGGCGTGCCGATCTGGGTCATTGCGATGTCGTTCCTCTTGAACCGACTGCACCCAAAATCGCTAATCTTGGGCGTCATGTGGTTGGTGATGAGTATGTTGGCCGGTTTCAAATCGCGGTGCACAACGCACTTCTGCCACTCCTTCATCTCCTCGTCCCAGTAATCTGCCTGGTGCAGGTAGCTCAACCCGCACGCCGCCCCTTCAAGAATACTCAATTTCTCCTCCTCCCAGGTCATGAAGACCTCCTTCCTCGCCTGCCTGTCCAACATGTCCTCTAGCGTCCCGTTGCTGACAAACTCTAATATGCACCCCAACAGCTCCCTCGTGACCGTGATGCCGATCAGCTTAACAATGTTGGGGTGCACCAGAGTCTTCGTCAGCGCAATTTCATTCCTGAACTGCACCAATTCTGTCCGCCCAACGTTAATCAGCGTCTTCACGGCAACCGGCACTCCCTGAAACTTCCCCTTGAGCACAATTCCCTGTGCACCCCTGCCCAGCACCTCTCCGATCTCGAGTTTCGTCTGGTCGATGTGCAGGTCAAACAATTGGTCGCTCGACGTTGCGTTCGGAGGCTTCAAAATATCTGCGCGAATATGTGGGTTAGACAGTGTGGTGTGGCTCCTCTCCCGCTCCCCCGCTGGACTCCCCCCCCCCCCCCCCCCCCCCCCCCCCCCCCCCCCCCCCCCTCTCACTGGCACTACTCGCTCACCTTCAATCATCTTGAAATCTTCAACGTTGAACATCTGCTGCTCCAACGCTTTCTTCAGCGCATGGCGCACCTGGAACTTCTCCTTGTTGGCAATGTACAATTGGTAGAACCTCGACCGTTCGGACTTGTTGGACGTTGTTATAGCCATGACCATGCCCAGCCAGAACCAAAAGGTGAAGAAAATTTGCTTGGGCGCCCACATAGATTTTTTGTGTACAAAGTGGCAGTCGTTGTAAGACCCAACACCCTCGAGGTTAATCTCGGTTTCAAGCACGTTCCAAAGATTGTCAACGGTTGCACCTGCCGCATTGTAGGCCAGGGAGGATGATTTGGTGTAATTTGACTCTACATTGGGTTGGCAGATGAGGTTCAAGTCTTCGGGCTTGATGTTTTGTGCTGCGCACTCCATCGTGTTCATGCAGAAGCCGTCGCTGTGTGTTGGGGGAGGGGGGAGGGGGGGGGGAGTGGTGTTAGTTGTGTTGTATTGTGTTGTGTTGCATTGTGCCACCCCCCCAACCCACACCCCCGACCAACAACCCCCACAACTTCCAACTCACCTGAAAATGTAGCTGTAGTCAGAGTGCGACCCAAACAAGCCAAATCCTAGCAAACAAATCCACAGGTAGAAGATAATTGAAGTGAACAGGAAGATCTGCTGGTAGTAATTTGTTGGGATAACCAACTGTCCAACAACCAAAATCAAAATGGTCGTGATTGGAGCATTCAAGTCACTCGTGGCTGATCCATAGCTGCAAACGCAGAACAAAATACTCCACGTGCTGAGTATATTGATCAACTCGCGCTGCCTAATTTCCTTAGCGGTCAAGTCGGGCCTCGAAGTGAAAACAACAACCAACAAAATTATTGTTGGAAGGTTCTGCCCAACAATGTAAAAGGGAAGGTCGTAGGGCTCCAAAATGAGGTCGAACAGCGCAGCGGCTAAGAACATCATAACGGAACCGTTCTTGAAGCGCCTCGTACGAATGTTCCAGTTAAATTTTGTGAAGCCATCCTCCAACAAGTCATCAGAGAAAGTGAAGCCAATATCCTTTACGGGGGGAGACAAATCTGTGGACGCAGCTCCTGCAAGCCAGTCAATAAACGCTGTTGCGTCTGATGTGTGGGTGTCGGAAACCTTTTCCTTCTTGCCCATTATTATTTAGGTGGGGGGTGGGGAGGGGTGGGGGGGGGGTAGGAAATCTCTGAGTTGCTACTTGCAAATAGAATGTTCGTCGTCGGATCCTTGTATTATATTTGTTATACGTGCGGTTTGTGTAACTTGAAGAATAAAGGTTGTTAGGTAAGATGAGGGAGCCCAAATATTAATAGAGAGTTATGATAGCGTACAAAATTTTGGATTTTTTTTTGTAAAAAAAATTTGTAAAAATTGTGATTTCAGATGTGATTTTTGCAGATTTTTTCTATCTCCGATTTGAATTTAAAGACGACAAATCTTCTCTGATAAACACTTACGCGCTTCACTGCCCTTGGCTCAACTCAATTCCGCCTTTCCAAGTTCAATTTTAACAAAACAACCCAATCCATCCACGTTTGAATCTTTTCGAACAAATTTTCCATCGAGACAAAGATACCAGCATGATGATTGAAGTGCAACCCAACAACCTTGTCTTCCGGAATGTCCGGCAAAACACCTCCTACGTGTCCACAGTTGTGATAACAAATACACTTGCTTCACCGGTCGACATCACCTTTACAGTTTCTTCCAATAGATACACCATCACCCCTGCCACTGCCTCACTCAACTCCAACGAGTCCATCGCCATCACTGTGAAATTAAAGCTGGTGAATTTCTACAACATCAAATCTGGTCTCAAGGGCGTCAAGGACTTCCTTTCCCTCAAATCCACTTTCTTTGAGCAGAAGATTCCTTTGACCTTTTTCTTGGCCAAGCCCAACGCAATAGATTCTCCTGCCGCTTCCGGTTCCAATCCCAATCACAGCCAATATCCCGCCTCCAACTCCAACCCGCCACCTAACCCCAACGCACAATTGATTGACCAATCTGTCCATTTTTCCAGGCAGATTGAGTCGCTCCAAATGTCCAACAACTCCCTCTCTCAGTCTCTTCGTGACCAGCAGCAAGAAAATCAACACCTCCGCAACATGCTCGAGAACGTCAACCAGACGGTCCCAAACGTCCAAGCTTTGGTCGACGAGCAGATAAGGCGCGAGCGCCTCGATTTTGAAAATCGTTCTGAAAAGGTGAGAGGACAGAAAAAGCCAAAACAACATATATATTCCTAACACAGACAAAACTCTCTCCCAATCCCAATCAATGCTCGGCTCCAAGGTGCTCGACATTCTCCGAAAAAAGGACCAGACTATCAACCAACTCGAGGAAAAGTTGGAGACAGAGTTTGAGTCGTCCCAGAATCTTCGTGTGAATGAGGACGAATCTATAAAGAAGCTCCAGGTGAGTGTGCGTGCAAAAGTGTGTTGGTTGCTGGCATGTGCCAAAAACTAAATTAAATATTATATTATATATATTAACCCGCCCCGCCCTTTCCCTACAATTTATTGTTCTCAGCGAGAAATTGAGCGTTTGCAGAACCGCGTGATTGATCAATCTGAGCTAATGCGGAAGAAGGATATTGATGCCTTGGAGCTAATTCAGACTTCCTCCAACCCCCATCATAGCCCCCACCCCTCAATTTCCCACGCCCAAACCGATTCGTTCTTCTCCAACGTGAATCATTCAAATAATGAGATTGTCAAGGAGCTCAAAAACAAAATTTCCAGCCAAAACGAGCAAATTGAAGTGCTAGTTTCAGAGGTCCAGTCGCTCCGCGGCTCTGATTCCTCCTCCTCCCAGAACAAAAACGACCAAATTTCTAAGCTCTACTCTGACCTTGCCGGCGTCCGTGACGAGCTGGCTGTAGCTAATACCAACAACGGCAATCTTCAGAGGGCCTTGGCTGATGCTCAAAATGTGATGCGCGAAGGTGGGGTCGGGGCTGGAGCTGAAGCTGGAGCTGGAGCAGTTTTTTCTTCCTCCTCCTCCTCCTCCTCCTCCTCCTCCTCCAACGCCAACCCCAACCCCAACCCTGATGCTGCCTCGGCCAACTACGAGAGAACTGTATTTGAGCAAACTTCCAAAATTTGCGACCTCGAGGTGAGTGAGCTTTCATATCATTTCACCCCAGTTAAACAATTCAACCTCCACCCACTTCTCACTACTAAACTAACCCACTCAATGCGCCTCGCTTCGCTCGGCGCCGGCGCAGGTCAAAAATTCAAACCAGCTCGCAGCAATTGCAGAGCGCGACTCGAACATCCGCCAGCTACAACTTCGACTCAATGAAGTTGAATCCACCACCTCAACCTACACCCACAATTCCCAAAGCCAGCAGAAGGAGCTAATCGAGCTACGAAAACAAAACCAAAATTTGGCAACAGCCGCAATCTCCCACAGCGACACCATTGCAACTCTCCAAGCTCAACTCACCAACGTAGAATCCATCAACGGTACCGCCAAGAGCACCGTTGTCATTACTGAGGCAAAGCTCCAGGAAGCGTTGCAGCAGCTAGAATCGACCCAATCTACCAAGAAAACTTCCGACGCGTCGGCCTCGGCCAATTCTTGGTGGCTCCACATCGCCAACGACATCAAAACGAAACAAAACAAGGATAGAAATCTGCACGTTGCCCCCCCTACCGACTCCTCCCCTCAGCTCATCGAGGACCACAAGCAGCAACAGAACGAGGCGCTAATCTCGCAGGGCAAAGAAATTACCCTTCTGAGGCAGCAGCTCCTCCAGCAGCAAATTGGCTCGCGGCGCAGGAAGGAGGAAGACAGCGAGCGCCTTCGAGCGTCGCTGAGCCGGATTGCCGCCCTTGAGCAGGCCATCCGGATCCGCCGCGACGACGGAACCACCCGCCTGCGGGAACTTGAAACGGCCTTGCGGGTTGTGAGCGGTCGCTCCGACTTGCATGCGTCGCTCGCAAATACTCGCCAGGAGCTCGCCTCTGAGCGGGTTGCGTCCGTGCACCAGAAGGGCGAGTTGGAGCTCTACGTCAAGTTGCTCGAAGACGAGAAGCAGCGTGGCAGCGAGTCTAGGTCCAAGACGCAAGCTGTTCAGGACGAGCTGGACAACCTACGGGTGGTTGCGACGTTGGAGGGCATCGAAGGAATTGATCCATTGGCGATAATAGAGAAGTTCGCCACCACGGCTGTTGCCCAAGAGAGAGAGATTGGGCGTTTGAAACAGGTGCAGAACACACCCAATTCCAATTCAAACCCCAACAACACCAACAACAACAACACCAACAACACCAACAACAGCAACAACAACAACAACAACAACAACCCTGATGGTTCCCTGCCGCGCACCGACGTTGACATCAACCTAGACAAACTCAAAATGAACCGCCTCGTGTCGAGAATTCACCAAATGGAGACGGAGCTCGAACAGTACCAGCAAAAGACTCTGGAAACGAAGTCCCAATCCCTCGAACATTCCCGAAACTCGGACAACGCCCTCCGCGACACCACCCTCAAGTACAATAGGCTCAACGCGAAGCTAGCGAGAAAGCTCATCTCGGCCAACTCCGAGTGCGAGGAGCTGAGGGTGAAAATTGAGCTTTTCCAGAATAAGGACATTGAAAACGACGAATTGCTGCGACTGGCCAATGCGGACCTGGAGAGGACAAAACAGAAGCTCCAGATGCAGTCCCAACTCGCTCAGAAGGCGGCGACCTTCAAGGAGGAGAAGATGCCGGCAATCCACAGCGAGGTTGCAAGGCTGCAGTCCTTGCTCGACGAGCGCACGAGTCAAGTTTCTGTCTTGCTGCAGTCGATTGAATCGCTGCAATCTGCTGCGGCCGTTTTCAACACCACCGAAGGGGGTAGCGGAGGCGGAGGCGGAGGCGGCACTGGCTCCTCCGAATCTAGTACAACGGATGAAACAAAATCCCCAACTGGAATGGAAATGGACGACCAGTCAATCTCCATCTCCATCAATGACGAGGACGATAGCATCTTCGACAACAACAACAGAGCCAGTTCCAATGGCAATAGCAATGGCGGTTCTTCCTCCTGGGCCATTCAAAACGTATCGAAGCGAGTAGTGAGTTTGACCGCTGAGCTCTCGTCCGCCATTGCGGTTGCGTCAATGATGGAGCGCAGAGCGGAGCGACTCACATTAGAGGTCGAGCAGGTGAGAAACCCGGTGGCACAATACAATTCACTACGCAACACCCCAAATGCATGTAACTAACCCCTTTTAATTTCAATAATCCTTGTCCTTCTATTCTCAGAGGAACAAGCTCAACTCATTCTTGGAGTGCAAACTGAACCTGTACGAGGCGGAGCACAAAAAACACGAGATGCGCGCCCAGACAATGGCCGACGAGCACTGCAACTTTGCTGCCACCAACCAGAAAGAGCTTGCGCGAGTATCAACCGAGAACAACATCCTGAGGCGAGAATTGCGCGAGTGTGAGGTTAAGTTCAGCGAGGCCGAGGTTGAGCAGGTTGCATTATCTGGCGACTGCCAAATTCTTGAGGAGAGTTTGTTTAACCTCCGCAATAAGCTCAAGAATAGTGGTGTTGTCGAGCAAGAGGTTACCAGCAACAGCAGCAGCAGCAGCAGCAACGAAACCTCAATCGTAATTAGCTCCCATAGCAACAACAATAACAATAAAGTGAACAATGGCGCTGCCCCCCCCAACCCCGACCCCAACCCCAACCCCCCCAGCAAGGTGTCCAGCCTGGTTCAGCAGTTTATTGATCAACTTGCCCAACTTTTCTCCCGAAATCCCGACCTGCTTCACAACAACAAATCTCAAGAAGATCAAATGTTCGCGTTCGTTTCTGACGTTTTGATTAAAACTGATGCCGAGTGCATATCAGCAAACAACCGGGTTCGCCAATTTGGGCACCAACTCCACAACATTCAGCTCGAGAGGGATAACTTTGCCCTCGAAAATTACGACTTCAAAACATCCCAAAAGACTCTCCTGCGGCGCCTCGATCTTGCTGAGACTGCCCTTTCGGATGAATCCGCTTTGAAATGGACGCACACGGAGAACACAATTTCGATGCTTGAGCGGCGAGTAGCAACTATGCAGATCGAGCTCCTCTCCATGGCGGAGAAAGATCTGTACATTTGCGCAGAGCACAGAACGAACGGCGAGCAGGTGAGTGCGCTGCACACACACCACCATGCACTCTTAATTAAACCTACCTAACTCTGTTCAAATTCTATCCCCCTCGCCTCGCCTCCCACCCCTCACTTACAGCTCTCACGCACAAAGCTGGAGTTGGCCGATGAAAAGCGAAAATCCTACTTGCTCTCCAGCGATCTCAAGCTTGTCCAGGGCAAGGCGCGAGCCGACGCCGTTCGTGACATTAACATCATGATATTGGAGAACGAGCAAAAGTTGAAGAAGTGGCTGGAAACCGAGCTCCCGATTTTGTGCAGAAACCTCTCCTCCCACCCCAACAAGATGTGGAGCAAATTTGACGACGAGGCTATGGAGGATCTCAACACCTCCACAGCTCTCGCCCAAGCGCTGTCCGTGTCCAAGGTTATCCAGGGGAAGCTCGAGATGCAGCTCTCCTCCGCCTTGGAGCGGTGCGACGCCAGCAACAGCGAGGTGGCCGAGCTGAACCAAGTTTCGTCTCGTCTCCAAGACGAGATTAACTGCTTGCACGGAGTTGTCGGCAGCAGCAAGGTCGAGGGCGGATTCTCGCGCTTATGGGAGCTTTACGCGCCCACAGGAAATTTGATGGAGTCCACCAAGGTCAGCCGCGGCGAGCCCAACCCCACGATGCAGAACTTGCTGCAAGAAGTGGACGGCCTACGATCGACTGCTCAGAAGGCTGAGCAAAATCTCAAATCGAGCGAGTCCGAGCGATCACGGCTCCAAATGTGGCTCAACGAAGCGCGCGGAGATGCTGAGGAGGCCCAGCACCAACTTTCAAAGCGCGTGACAATCATCAGGAGCGAGCTGGAGGCCCGTCACGGCAAGGAGATCACGTCGGTGATCCAGCGCAACAGCGAGCAGCAAACCAACCAAGCCGAGGTCATTGGAAATTTGCGCGGCGAGCTGGTGCAGAAGGAGGGCAAATTGCAAGACTTGAAAATGCGGTTGCAGCTGAATGATGGCAATGGCGATTTTGGAGATTACAACAATTCTCCGAATTTTGCTGCCCAGCAGCAATCTCCAACCTCCCCCCAAGTTGTCCAGATCGAGGCTCTGAACCAAGAGCGCGACTTCTTGCTCCAGAAAAATGACAAGCTAATCTTCGATTTGAAGGCCAGCACCTCCGAAAAGTTCGAGTTGGAGCAAGAGTGCGAGCGACTAATCACGAACAATTCTTCGATCAATTCCGACCTGGCGTCCGCCCAGCAAGAGCTCGCAATTCACCGCAGCGCCCTACGTGCGCTGGAAGAGTCGGTGTCGGCAGCGTTGACTGAGTCAGTAGTTGCCAAGAAATCCAATAACAATACCAATGGCAAAAAGACAATTGCTACGCCAATTCTGGCCCGATCGCTAGCAAGCTCGAAACTTGCCGAATCGAAGGCTCTCCACCTGCTGAAAAAGTCATCGCACTCCGAGATGAAACTGCGGCTTAAGGTGGAGGAGTTGGAGAGGCACACCAAGGAGCTCGGCCGGTTGGCCCGAGGTGTTGGAAAGGGTGACGGTGACGGCGACGGCGACGGCAGCAGCAACAGCAACAGCAATAGCAAAGTCGTGGACATTAACATTGCACACGAGAATTCAACCTCCCCGTGGGTCAACGAGTCGCTGACGAAGCTGAGGGAACGAGTGAGCACCCAAGCCAGCGCAATCGCGTACTTGGAGCTCCGAATTGCCCAGTTTTTGGCCGAAACCAACACTGAACCCGGCGATTCCAGCGTCCAAAACATCAGGCGCGATATGGAAACCCTCAGGGAAGAGAAACAGGAACTAGAGTTCGAGCTGAACGAACTTAAAATCGAGACGACGGAGCGAAATATCCTCGCTCTGCACACCCTCGACGTGAACAGCTCTCGCACCGGAGCGAATGAAGAGCAAAAGAGCGGTTCGCTGCTGGAGAAGTTGGACGGCACCCAAGCCGAGCTCGTCGGCCTGAAGAAAACCGTGGTCGAATTGACCTCCAGGTGAGTGAGCGAAGCGAAGCGAAGCCAAGCGAAGCGAAGCGAGCGAGCATTGAGGAAGATTCGAGCGATGGATATCGCGAAATGGATGCAGACGGCTCATCCACTAAAAAACTAAAACTAAACTAAATTAACCCACTCAATTCGTTTGGCTCGCTTGGTTCGCTCGTGTTTCATTAAAAATGCGCCTCGCTTCGCTCGGCGCAGCAAAAAACTGTTGCTCGAAGAGCTGAGAGTGGCGAGGTCCAAGCTGCTGCAGTCGGGAGGGAAGAAGATCAAGGCGTACCTGCGCGATGAGCACGAGCTGGACAGCTTCATCGACATGGACAAGCTGAAAGACAAGCCACTGTTCGTTGCAGCGGACGAGTTGTACTCTTCGCTCAACGAGTGGTTGGAGAGGATTGGCGAGGGGCAAACCACCACCACTACTTGGGAAGACATGTGGAGCTTGACCCAAATGGCCAACAGCGTCCGCGAGTTTGCTGCCACGATCGAGGAGCTTCCGCTCGGACTGGCTGGCGGAATGGAAAAGTTGAGGGAAAGGATGACCGCCATGCAGTCAGAGGTTGACGGCAACAAGGACAGCGAAGCGAAAGCCGCTGAGATGGCCGAAGCTGTCGCACGCAGTCAGTCCATTGAGGCGATCCAAGAGCTGCGAGCTCAAGTGCTGCACCTCAAGAATAAGGCCGAAGAGGGCGAGGGGTTCAGAAAGGAGATGGATGCTGAAGGAGAAATCTTCCGGCGAGAGGCTGCAAAGTCCGCCGAGGCGTTCAAAATCCTCAAGGCAAACGGTTTGAGGGACAAGGTCGTGAGCGAGGAAGAAATTGCGACGCTGCGAAGGGAGCTCGTCAAATTGAGGAAGCAGACTTGGGAGTCGACAAGTCAGCTCAGGGAAAAGTACGATTCTGCCCTGACGGACATGGAGAAGACAACGAATGCGTACAGCGATAGTGCTGGAGGGGAGGTCAACAGGTTGGAGGGGCTGCTAGCTGAGGCGAACGAAAAGTTGCGGAGCGTGCGGCAGGTTGGTTTTTTAATGGCCCAGAATGCTGTTGGGGACGGGGACAGCAACAGCAAAAACAACAGCAACAACAAAAACAACAATAACAATAATAACAACAACAAAAACAACAATAATAACAACAACACCTACAACGAAAACGTCTTCGACCTCGAGACAGAAATTTCAACCCTCCGCTCCCACTTGGACGAGGCCAACTCCGAAGCTAAAAGCAACGCGCTTAACGCGAAGAAAGTTGCGGAGGACAACGCCAACCTCGAGATTTCACACTCGGAACAGGTCGGGACGCTGCGGGAGCAGTTTGGGCGCTACCGTGAGGCACAAGACAAGCTCGTGAAGGGCTTGAACGGCCAAATTAGAGGGCTGAAAGAGAAGGCAGGAGGGGGGCTGCCGTTCAGCAGAACGAGGGAGCGGGAGAAGGGACCTAAATTTTCAGGGATTAAGCACGGGCTGGATCGGAAAGGGGGTGGAGGCAGGCTAGGAGGTGGTGGGGCGAACTCGCCCCCCTTATCGCTGGAGGAGAAGATAAACCGGCAGCAATTAAAAACGGTCGGGAGCGCCGAGATTGAGGAGCTCATGTCGCTTCTGGCACAGCGGGAGGCACAGCTGAACTCGAGCGAGTCGAAGCTAAAGCGGTTGCTGTATGAGTACAAGATCAAAGTTGAGGAGGCCGAAGCTGCAAGTAGCAGTGCGTATAGCGTAGGGGGTGGAAATGGACGAGACGAAGCCACGATCCGTGCTGTTGACAATGCGATTTTGGAGGCAAAGCATGCAGTCGCCGAACAAGAAATTGAGCTCTTGAGGAGCGAACTGAGGAAGAGCGCCGATGGAGCGAGTGACATGAGGCGAGAGGTGGCGGCAAGGGTCCTGCAAACCGCTCAGGCTAGGAGGAGCAGCGCGGCTAGTCCCAAGGTCGAGTCGATTTTGAAGCAGTTGGGCGACACGAAAAGGCTGGCTAATGCCGAGATCACCAGGCTAAAGACTCAAATAAGCACCTTCAAGGAGAGCAAAAGCGACGCGGAGGACGTCCTTGCGATGAAAAAGAAGATCGCCAACATGCACAGTGCCTTGAGCTTGGCCAAGGAGGATTTGAGCAGAAAAACGAAAATTGTCATGAACCTGAGGGTGAGCAGGGCCAGCGACGAGAGTGCTGTGGCGCAGTGGAAAGCGGAAGTGTCTAGTTTGGATGCGAAATTGGTCAAGTGCAGCAGGGAGTTGCAACGAAAGGAGACGTTGTACAAGGAATGCAAGGAGAAGTTGGAGAATGTGGGTGTGGGTGGGGGTGAAAAGTTGAGTGAAGAAAATAACGAGAACAGCAACCCAGCCAACAACGACAATAATAATAACAATAACGATAACGATAATAATGACGACGTGCAGAACAAGCTGAGAGGCTTTCACTTGGAAAGAACGAGAATGAGGCAACAAGTCGCCGTTCTCAAATCAAAGGTGGACGCTCAGTACGAGGAAATCACCAGGCTCCAGACGGAATCGGAGCAACTCAAGACGTACGAGAGCAAAATGAATTTGCTGAAGCAAAGCATTGCCAGGAAGGACAGCATTTTGAAGGGAGTCAAGGCTCAGCTGGAGGCAACCGCGAAGGAATTCGTTGCGTTCAAGAACTCCTCCGAGTCAGCGCTGTTCGCTGCCGAGAGGAAGTTGAAGGTGGTCACCAGCAAGATGAAGGAGGAGAGAAGCGCGAACGACGAGAGCGATGAAAAGGAATCTGTGCGGGTCGGGGTGTTGGAGGAGAACAAGGTTCAGTTGACAGATGAGCTCCAGGGAATTAAAAGCAGCTTGTACAACATTCTTGGAGATTTGTACGATGCCAACGTCAAAGCGAGGGAAAATATAAATAGCAATATGGGTGGAGGTGGAGGTGGAAGTGGAAGTGGAAGTGGAGG
>BRYC01000184.1:27402-81494 GCA_030267985.1 Parmales sp. scaly parma | reverse complement strand
GGGGGGGGGCGTGGGGGAATTTTGCGCTTGGTTGGCGGGGGTTTTGGGGGGGGGCACCGGAGGTGGAGGGGCTAAATTGAGGACGACGTCGGGGAGGAAGGGGAGGACTGAGAGTAATAGTAAGTATGGGAAGCTGGAGAGTCAGATAGGTGACGATGATGATGACGATGAAGGGGGGGGTTAGTGGTGAAGATGAGGAGGGTTCTTTAGCTAGAGTAAATCAAATATTATAGATTGTCTTTTTCAAGATTATTAAGGGCAGATAAAACCAAATGGATTTCTAAAAGTCCTACAACTACCTCATCCACTCCTTTTAATTCAACACCCCCTACCCAGCACCTCGCACAGCGCCTCTTTTTCTTCTTGCTTTGTCCGCCCATTGATTTTGGCCTTCTTGGCTTTTTCGTTGGCCATTGACTCCTTGAAGTTAATTGGGGCAGCATTGGCCTTCTGGAGGGCAACCTTCTTTGCAACTCGTTCGGCCTCGAGCTTGGCGATCTGTGTGTGTTGTTGTTGTTGTTGTTGTTGTTTGGTTAGATTTGTAGCCGGATTGGGATAAAAAACGGGGTTACCGACACAAGGAGAAGCCTCTCGGCCTCTCCGAGTTCTAAACGCGCTTCAGCAAAGGCGACTGCGGGGTGCAAAAGTTGCCCGCGCTCAATATTCCTTGCGCTTTTCAAAATAGCAAATCATTGGTAGTATGCTTGGAGGCACAAACCTAGTGCAAATATGTGAAGCGAGGTTTGCCAACGACAGCCAAATGTATACGTACCTCAATTCCTGTGTCTACCTCTACGGGTGTTGGCATGGTTAAACCACCGTCGGCGGCGTTATTAATTTGTGGGAGAAGTAATGCTGTGCCAACTGCTGAGATGAAAGCCCCTCTTGAGATGAATGTTTGAGATTTGATTTGGGTTGTACGAGGGTTGGAAGGGCTAAATCCACATGCGACGGCACTTGCAGTTAGTACCAGCAACAACCTGAGCATAATTACGTGTTGCTTAAATCCAAATTTAACCCAAACACACACAATTGTGCAAATCAAAACACTTACAAAATGCAGCAATATCCCAACCAAATTTTGTGATGTTGCCATTGTTGATATTTTAGTATATTGATGATAACCTTCTTGTGTGCGTGCTGCTTCGCACTTGCGGTAGCAACTCCCGAACCAATTGATTCAATGGCTTTCGATGAGGAGACCCAAACCATTGAAATTTCTGACTCCTCCTTCTTGACCTCCTTTAGGGTAGCCCTCTCCCCATATTTGCCCCCACTTGTAAACAAACTGCAACAGCAGATCGACTCAACCTTCCCTGCACTAAATGAGGCGTTCTACACCATTCTCCTCACCCTCCTCTCAATGTTCCTGCTAAAAGTCCTCTTCACCTCCATCATCCCTCTCCTCGAAGCCCTCTTCAGCCCCAACACCCAGCGAGCGAGCATAAAGAAGAAGAACAAGTTGGACGAGATTGGCCTTGGTAAAAACCCTGCGACAAAATCTGGTGCCCAGGTTGGCTCCAGTTCCTCGAGTGCCAGCTCTGGTTGCCTTGTCCTGGGTCCCCTTGGCTCTGGCAAGACCTCCCTAGTCCACCGTCTCCGCAACCTCAACTCTCCATCTTCTCCCTCCATCACGACCGTCACCTCCATGAAAGCCAGCGAGTTTTTCGTCACCCTCGATTCTGATTCCAACTCCACAATCCGAATAGTAGACTACCCTGGCCACCCCCGGCTGTCGGCCGCAATCCCCGCGGTCCTCTCCACCTTCCACCCCAACGGTTCCGTCCTCCTCCTCCTCGACTCCACGAAGCCGGAGCACTTCCAGCTCGCCTCCGAGTCCCTTTACGACATAATGTCTGAGGTGTTGAAGCTGACTAACTACAATCGTGAGAAAACCAAAGGTGAGGATTGAAGTGGAGCTAGCTGTGAGCGAAGCGAGCTGTGGGCGAAGCCAGTAGCAACACCATACACTGGATGTGATTAGCTCGCTTCAAGGCCCGCTGGCCAGCAAAACCACGCACTCAGTTGTGACTAGCGCGCTTCTCTTGCTGCTCGCTTCGCTCGCTGGCTCGTATCACCCTATTCATTCCTTATTCATTCCTTATTCATTCCTTATTCATTCCTTATTCATTCCTTATTCATTCCTTATTCATTCCTCGTTCAGTCTGGCTAACACAGACCCACACACACACACACACACACACACACACACACACAGAGTTTAAAGTGTTTGTTGGCGTCAACAAGGCGGATTCAGGAATCTTGAGCAAGTCGAAAGCTAGGGTCAGGAACGCCATGGGCAAGGAGCTCGAGAGGCTGCGGAGGACCGATGCGGTGTTGCTGCAGGGGACCGACACGAGCAACAGCGACGAGGGGGGCAGTAAAACAGACAGCGGCAAGAAGACGGTGGTCATTGCCCTGAAGAAGAATAATTCTGTTGTCGACATGGATGACCTACCCGTCCGTGTGGAGTTTGGCTCCATTAGTGGGCGGGTTGGGGAGGGTGCGGATTGGGGAAACTTGCTCGCTTTCATTGAGAGTTGTGATAAGTAAAACCACGATTTTTTACATTAGACCCACATTAATCACAATAATTTTGTCACACTTTTTGACTCCCTCCCTTCCCAACCTCCAATACCCTCCTTTTATTCACATTGCGCAAATGACGTCACTCGGATACCCCTTCTGCCCCACGAGGAAACTGTTGGCCTTCTTGACGAAGTAGTCCGGGCCAGATACGACCGCCATGGTCCCATCCTCGAACACCGGTACCGACTCGCCCAGCTGCTCGCTGTCCGGCATGCTGTTGCTGTAAATGTCGTTCATCAAAACGCAGCTAACCTCGAGCTTCTTCTCGTACTTGTAGAACTCCCTTTCGAGCTGCTCGAAGGCGAACTTGAACTCCTCCGTTCGCTCGTTGACCCAAATTACAGAGCACGTTTTCACCGAGCTTAGCTTGGTGGTGGGGAGGATCTCCTTGAGCTGGTCGAGAACTGCCTCCACGCCAAGACCTGAAACGACGAAGACCATGTCGGTGACGGGGAGGTGCTCGCCCCGGTATTCTAGGTTGGTTTTGCCCGGCTTGATGGCCATCTCGTCGCCGATTTTTACTGTTTTGGACAATGTTCGGTGAAACTGGGCGAGAGAAGCGAGCCACATCCCAAACCGAGGAGGAGGAGGAGGAGGAGGAGGAGGAGGAGGAGGAGGAGGAGGATTAGTTTTTGTTTTTGGTTTTAGTGGGTGTATTTGGAACGTATGAGTGACTCACCATCGCATCCTCGCGGCCCAGGACCGACTCAATGTGGGTGGTTTGCTCCTTGGTTTTGCCACAGCTCATTCCGACTACTTCGAACCCCCCCCTCTTGTTCCGGCCCCTTACGTAGAAATCCCCCTTCACCACGTTGTTCTTCTTGTCCAAGCAGCACAGTGACAGCGACTGCCCGAGGCTCAAGTTTAACGAGTCCCCCCTGTTCGGCAGCTCGAACAGGTACTTAACGTAGCCGCTTTTATCCATTTCTTGCTGCGCCGAGCGAAGCAAGATTGTGCGTATTATAAATTGAGTGGAATAATGTTAATGTGAATGTTAATGTGAATGTTAATGTGAATGTTAATGTGAATGTTAATGTGAATGTTAATGTGAATGTGAATGTTAATGTTAGTTTAGTGGCTCGTATTCTCGTTTTCATCGTCGGCTCTACAGCCCGCTTCGCGACCATCGCTCACCTTCTTCGCCAGAGTTGCCACGCCCCACTCGTCCTTCCTCAGGTTGATTGGATTGGGGGGAAACGCCTTCTGGAGGGTCTTCCGGCACACGTAATTCGCCAGCCTGTCGACCTTCCCGGTCGTCAGGCGAAAGTGGTGGTGAATAATTGAGGGGGTGATGAGGCTGAGGGCCGAGGAGAGGATTTTGTAGCTGGAGGAGAAAACGGTCGAGACCGCAGACAGGATTCGGGGAGGGACGAGGAGAACCATGCGAGCAATTTGCGCCACGGGGTTGTTGAGGTTGAGGCTTTTTGCTTTTGCTTTTGTTATTGATCGATTGGGGGAAGCGTCGGACTCGTACTCATCGTCGTCGTAGTAGTCTTCATCGACATCTAATCTCGCATAGTCTCGCATAGAAGTAGAAGTAGAAGTAGAAGTAGAAGTAGATTTATCCCGCCCATTCTCCAAATTTTTGTAAAGGCTCGTGCTCTTCACAAGGGTTACGAAGGTCGTTATCAGAAAGTAGTACCACGCGAACCGCACTCCGACAACAAGCACGGACTTTATAAGCCGGGCTAAGAGGGGGGGGGGAGCGTGGTTCCGGAGCATTGAGGCGGAAGTTGAGTAGGGAAGACCGGAGATCTTGCCTGTGATGATTAAGGGCTCATCGAGGGAGATTGCAAGGGTGGAAGGGAGGGAGGTGGAGGTGGAGGTGGAGGTGGAGGAAGAGGAAGAGGAAGAGAAAGAGGAAAAGGAAAAGGAAGAGGTGGGGTGGCTGAAGAAGGGGGGATTGTTGCTGTTGCTGTAGTGGTGGTGGATCACACGATTATAGGTTTGGGGGGGGGAAGCATTGAGCTTAACGTTGGATGGAAGCGTCAGGGCGTGGGTGTGGGGGGGTAGGATGAAGGTTAGGGCGCTAAAACCGCACAGTAGGAACGGGACCTGCATTTCCAATCCTCGGGCGATTTAAACCTTACTTTGGCTCGAAAATCGAAATAATATATATTATCCCACCACACGTGCACCAACAACAATAAAAATCAGCCCACTTAATTAATACACATGTCGTCAAATAAGAAAAGCAAATTATTGTCGCCAACACTCCCTGACACGAATGAGCATGGTCACGACCTCCACCCTTCCAACTTCCGAAATCTAGACCCCGCTGCACAACAAGAGCTGGCCACGATGCTAATGGGGCAATCCTCGTATCTACGGTCGATGCCACACCTCAACTCCTCCACCTCCCTCGTCTCCTTTGTCGACGACAATCTCCCACCGTCGAAGGACTTCACCTTCTCCCTGTCGTTCTCTCCTGATTTCATCTGCAGGCTGTGCATCAATGGTTTCCTCCCAATGGCCGGTCAAATCTTCGCCGACCTAATTTGCCTCCTTCCGAAACTTCACACGAAGAGGTGTATTATGCGCCTTTCCGAGTCCACTAAGCTATCCATTCCCAAGAAACTCGTGTCCAAAGCGACCCCCTACACCATAACCGTGTCCAAAGCGTTCAATACCGTCATTGAGAAGGTGAGCGAGTCAGCCTATTATAATGAAGCTACTTATCAACCAACCCAAAATTCGTATTTTCGTGTTCATAAAAACGCAGTGTCAAATCCAGCATGGCGAGCACTGCTGGCTCTACCAGCCCCTGACCGAGGCATACCGGAAAGTGTTCGTAGACGGCAGGAGCAACAAACCTAGATCCCCCCAATTCGAAGGCGTGCAGTTTTACAGCTTTGAGATTTGGGACTGTTCAAGCAACCTCATTGCGGGCGAGATTGGTGAGCGGAGCGAAGAGTAGCGGAGGGTCGGGGTCACGTTCCAGCGAAGTTGGTAGCGGGCCCACTTCGCTCCGCTGCGCTTCTTGACTTAACCCACTCGCTCACTCACTCCTCTCCACCTCCCTCGGCGCAGGTTACGCACTGCAAAACCCAAGCATCTACACCTCCCTCTCCGGCTTCTCCTCCCCCAAAACTAATCCTTCTGCGGGAACCATTCAGCTAGCTTGCACGAGCGTGATTCTGTCACGCTGCGGGTTTGACGTTTGGGATTTTGGCATGGGGATGGATTACAAGTACGATATGGGCGCGTCCGACGTTGATCGGGAAACCTGGGTGAGTCTGGTTAGGACTAAAACGGAGGAGGGAGGAGGGGGGGGGTCGGAAAAGTTGAACGAGTGGGAGGGAAGACCCGGGGTGAAGGCCGATGAGTTGCTTGCGGGTTATTTGCAGGTGGATCTGGAGGCGAAGAAAAAGTTGAAAAAAAGCAAAAGCAAAAATGATAACAGCAGCGAAGACAAATTCAACCGTGTGCGTTCAGAGCTGTGCGTCGGGACTGGTTCTTCGGTTGAGATGCCAAAGCACTACTCGGGTTCCTTTGTTCGTCTGAATGGCGGCGGCAAAAAGAAAAATGATCAAATTACTTACGATTTTTCGGATGGGCTGGTTTTTGACGTGGAGCAGGCTGAAATCGCATCAATATCAACAACAATTACAACAACAACCAAATCCACACCCAACACACAGATCACCTACCTGCAATCCTCCTATGCTACCACCTGCCACATCGTTGCATTTTACACCCCCATCGATAGATTCGGCAGCTCTCCGCTAGCAACTCTGACGCACGTGGCGACGAAGGAAGACGCGGAGAAATTCGTAACTGCCGGGATGCAGTGGCACAACGAATTCATCTCAAAGAGGAAGAAGGAGCGGTTCAAGAGGAGAAATGGGGGGGAAGGGGCGGCCGATCACTCGGATCTCTACGACGCTGAAAACGACATTATTCAGATTTCCATCATCGGCGGAACCACCGATCGATCCGACAGGCATTCAACCCCAGTCTCTAGCGGGGTCTTTGACGCGATCGCAAGGGTCGCCGTGAAACGCAGCGTTAACCAGAACATCTTCGTCATCAACAACGTCACGCTCCAGGAGAATGACGTGGATCTCGATTTTTTGGGCGAAAAGCGAAAAGGAGGCTGTTTGAGCGGCCTGAGAATTTCCCTCGCCAACGGGGAGGTGAGCATGCGAGCCAGCGAGCAGCAAGCGAAGCGAGCAGCAAGCGAAGCGAGCAGCAAGCGAAGCGAGCAGCAAGCGAAGCGAGCAGCAAGCGAAGCGAGCTAGTCAGAGGGGAGGGGAGAGGAGAGGAGAGGAGAGGAGAGGAGAGATTCCACCTTGTTGAGAACGCTTGAGATCTTCACGAGGCCGGAGCGTTACGAACAATGCCATTTGGAGGAGATTTGGAGGAGTTTAGGAGAAGTAGCGAGAAGGCGGCGAAAATAGGGGACAGGCGGCGGAAAAGGTGCCGACGACGGCGCAGGATGCAGGAGGCGTGGAAGCCGAAGCAGAAGCTCCAGCCTCCTCCCGCTGCTGCTGCTGCTGTTCCTCCTCCCCCAACCTCCTCCTCCTCATTTCCCCCCGCAGCCCCCCCCCCCAATAACCCGCGATCGTTGCTGGCTCGCTTCGCTCACACTGTACAGACACAGACGGCAACATCCACTACTAAGCTAACCCACTCAAACCCACTCAATTTACTTCGCACCTTCTTCGCTCGGCGCAGGTGTACGGCTACAGCGGCGGGAGAATGGCGAACGTGGGTGGCACGAGGTTCGCAAGCGATCCCACTGAAGGGGCCAGAAGGGGCGCTGTGTGGAGCCAGCACGAGCACGAGCATACTGAAGAAACGAAGAAGAACGACGTAACCTTCGTTTTGAAACCAGAGCTCGGGGAGCTGCGATGCAAGCTGCAAGTCTTCAAGCCACAGGCGGCACGTTACTATGCTGCTATTTTGCCTTCAATACGCCAAGACATGGACTTGAAAAACTTCTCGACGAGCCACTGGTGCGAGGAACGAGAATCTTTCGTTGAGCAATTGAAGAAGAGTCTTGAGTTTGTTTGTGAAAAAGAGGGGACAGAGGTGGGTGGGGAGTGGATATATGATAATGGAGAGAGGAGGAGTTTGGGGTGGACTATGGTTATTAAATAGACATGAGGGTGGCTAAAAAGAGTAGCTGACAAACTAAAACAGTATAAAATAGAACTTGGAATTTGTTTGTGTGAAATCACACTTTTCTCATACTTAAATACTACTCTCTTTCTCTCTCTCTCTTTCTCTCTTTCTCTCTCTCTCTCTGTCTCTCTCTCTCTCCAACCTAAGACACCTAAAAAAGACCCAATTCGAAGTCAAAATAATCCTCATCACAAGGACACTCGACACCCTCCGGGACCAATTTCATCACATTTTTAAACACCCAAATATCATCGTTAGCGGCAATCGCTGCCTCGATGCTGTTCCGGGCTACGGTAATCTGGCAAAGCAGGGCAAGGGAATCAACTCCAAAACCGTCCTCGTCGAGCTTGTTGCAGCTTATCGTCACCGATGATCCAGCAGCGTCGCCCTCGTTGTTTGAGGAAGCCATGCTGATTGAGTTGTCGTTGAAGTTCCACAGGCCCACCATGGAAAAAGTGTCGACTACGACCGGTCCCTCTTTCCAAGAGAGAAGAGCGGTATATGCTCCAACTTCTTGGGAAACACCACTTACTTCAAACGGAACCTCCTCGAACGTGATGAAACTTTTGTCGTTATCAATGAGACTCCCAATGCTTGCAGTAATGACTGGGGCGGAAAAACCAACAAAGTTGTTGCTACCATCAACCTCAACCTCCACACGGATGGCACGAAGCTCGCAAATTTGCCAGCTAGGTCAACTGAGAATCGACCAGACGACGTGGACTTAGGGCACTTGTCCTTTTTCCCACTCTTGCTCCTCTTGCCCTTGAGGTCTCGGGAGAACGAGAGCGGGTCCTGGCCGAGGCAGGATGCCAGTAGGGCGAGAATAGGCAATACAATTTTCATGGTTTCTGTGAGTGTGTGGGGTTGGGTGTGAGGGGGGGTGTTGGGGGAGGGGGAGGGGGGGTGGGGTGTGAGGGGGGGTGTTGGGGGAGGGTGAGGGGGGGTGTTGGGGGGGTGAGGGGGGTGGGGTGAGGGGGGTCTTGAGAAGAGAGTAAAGATGTATAAATTTGCCAACAATCTGCGAGCCACGACAGAACCCCTCCCTGTCCAATGATATGTTGTGTCATTTGGGGGGGGGGTGGAGAGATGCTGGAATGAAAAGCACTTACGTGTTAAAATCTCCCTTCTTCACTTTTTCTACGAAATTCACAGGGAAATTCAACGAAAATTGCAAAATATTAAATTCATACAAAGTTAAAATATGGGTATAGCGTCCTTTCGAAAACCATCTATACATGAAATATAGTCATGCTATTACATTTTCGTATGAAAACCATCAAAAGTTCATTATGACATCACGGATTCTTTTCACCTTCTTCTGGCTTGCTACACAACCCAATCCAAGCTGCAAAAATCGACTTCTAGAGGAGGGTCGACCTCAAAATGTAGCGCAACTTGTTACTAGCGACCTTCAAGTGGCTATAGATCTCACCGTGCCTTTTTTGTTTACTTCTTGCAATTGTACTCGATCATTGTAATCACCATCACAGAATATAACGTCCTTTTTACGATGACGAGATGCTGACAAAAAAGTTAAATATCAACACTTGCAACACAGTGGAGAATCTGGCGCTCGTCACCTGCATTTCTGCCAATATCCACCCTTCAATGTCCGTAAAGAACCTCAGGTTGGAGGCTTCTTGTGTTCATTCAAGTCTCCCTTGAGACCTGGTCGAGAAATCAGAGATACTTGAAGCTCTCTTCCACTCGCCAAATCTGAAAGTGAGAAAAAAGTAAAAAATGAACACCCACAGAAGAGAGGCTTAAATATAATTTGATTGGCATTAGTTCACATTTCTTTCTTTTCCAAAAATTCCATAAACTCTTCCAAGCTCAACACCCCGTCTCCGTTCCTGTCCAACGCCTTGAAAACACCAAGCACGTCATTTCTTCCAATCTCCCTCTCGCTGATCTTCAGCACAGTCCTCAAACCCTTGCAAAGCTCGTTCAAGCTAATCGTCCCGCTCCCGTCAACGTCCATGCTGAAGAACACGTCTCTCAAATCTTTTCCTCCGATGCCCGCCAGCTTGCCAACCTGGCTATTTATTTTGAACTTGATCCTCTTGACGTTTTCCTTCAAGATTGCCTCTTCGTCGACATACCCATTCCATTCCCCGTTCCCGTTCCCGGGCCCACCCCCATCCTCCTCCGCCGCCCCAGCAATGAACTTCACAAAAGCGTCTTTATCCAGAGAATTATCGCTGTTCATCTCCACCCTTCCGCTGAGCTCCCCAAAAAACGCCTTCAAATCTTTGTCGCTCAGCACCAACGGCGGCACCTTCAACAGCTTCCGCACCGCAATCCTGAATTCGTTCTCGTCAATGGCCCCATCGTGAGACTGCACCGAACAGAGTGGGTTAGTTAAATTCTCGGCAAGATATTGTTGTAGTTTTTGAGGTGTGGAATCAGTTAGAATTGTGTCGGGGGAGACCCCCGAAATCCCCCTATATCCGCTGCGCTCAGCTTTTTCCACTGCGCTCCTGCTGAAATCTCCATCGCTGGCGGCTACGCTCACACACACTTTCTGTCACGTACACTTCCTCCAACTCACCTTGTCAATTTGATCAAAGATTTTGCTGAAATTTTGACCCCCCACGCTGTAGCTGTAGGCCCTGAACTTGGCCCTCACCTTCTCCACCACTGCCTCAACGTGGTCCTTCAATACTTCTTTCTCCTTCGCTTGGACGAATTTGTGCGACTCGAATTCGTGGTTATTCCCACCCTCCAGGTGCCCGTCGCCTGAATTTTGGATTGGGAAGCCCCTCTCCTGCCGCCCCGAGTGCAAGAATAGCCTAAACTCGTCGGCTGAAATTCCTCCAGAAAGATCAGCGTCAATAAATTCGAAAATGAACTTTGCTTCAGCCTCTTTCATCTCTTTCGCGCTCAATTTCAAATCAACCCTGAATATTTTCAAAAATTCGTTGTAGCTCAACGCGCCGTTGCCGTCGGAGTCGTACAATGCGAATATGTCGGTCCACTCGCTTATTCCCATTTTGATGGCGGCCTCCCTCAACCGCTTCTTGTTCTTATCGATGATGTACATCAAGATTTCCCCGTGGGTGACCTTCCCGGGAGCGCCGTTGGTCAAGCTCAAACTTGCCGGCACGTCTGTCCTAACGAACCTCAAGAAGTGGTCAAGGTCAATTCCGTCCTCTTCGCTTTCCACCACCTTATCAATCGGTGGTGGTTTGTTCTTGTCAACTCCCTCCTATGAAAATGAATGATGATGGGTTAGGAGCGAAGCGAGATTGTGCGCATTTTCAACGAAGCACGGGAGCGAGAGCGAGAGCGAGAGCGAGAGTGAGAGTGAGAGCGAGAGCAAGAGTGGGTTAGTCGCTTCGCACTCTTTAGTCATCTTCTATCACAAGGGACGCTCGCTTCGCTCGCTCGTCGCTCCGCGCGCTCACCTTCTCCTCTCTGCTCTCGTCCAATCCACTCAGCGTTTCAAAAATTTCCAAAACGTCGTAATCGGTCAACTGGTTTTTTCCGAGCTTGCAGTTCTTCCTAATGATCTCCCTGAACCTTTGAAAGTCGATGAATCCCGCCCTCCTGTCGAAATATTTGTTGAACAATTTAACTAGGTCGCTTCCCTTCGTTGTGTAGCTGTCCGCCTTGAACTTCTTCCTGATTTGCTCCAAGATCAGCGGCGTGACCTTGCTCCGCTTGTTTCTCTTGTGAGCCTGCACTGCGCCGGTCATGAACAAGGTCAAGTCCGGCTTGAAGTTGCTCAGTAAGCTCCCGTACGCCGCCTGTCTAATTTCTGCGTCCCTCCACAGGATTTGGGCGCTGTGCGCCACCTTGACTCTGTAAGCCGTCTTCGTCCACGCCTTGTCTCCCTTCCTCCTCCCCCTGGCGCTGAACCTTTTCTCCAGCCTCTCGTTGATGGGTTTCACGGCCATGATTTTGTGGGCCATTTCCGCGCTGCGCCGCACAGTGTTAGTCTTAGTGCTAGTTTTATTTTTTTTATTTTTTTAGTAGTTGATGCGCTCACCTCTTCTTGGCGTCGTCGCTGCTCGCATTTTTCTTGCTCAGCGCCAGCTGCCTCGCCCGCCGCTGCAGCAATAATTCCTCGTGGGCCTTTTTCGCCCTGTCGTAGTTGCCATCGCTCAGTTCCCAGGTGTTCATTTTCGACGCGCTGAAATCGGATTTGGATTCAGCCGGCTGTATTGTAATTAATTGAGTGGAATTAATATAAAGTTAGTTTACTAAGGCGAGCGAAGCGAGCAGTGAACGAAGCGAGCAAAGCGAGCAAGCAATACCATACACTAGTTGTATATGCTCGCTTCAAGGCTCGCTCGCCAGCAACACCATAAACTAGTTGTGACTAGCTCGCTTAAAGGCTCGCTCGCCAGCAACACCATACACTAGTTGTGACTAGCTCGCTTCAAGGCTCGCTCGCCAGCAACACCATACACTAGTTGTGACTAGCTCGCTTCAAGGCTCGCTCGCCAGCATCACCGCACTAGTTGTGACTAACTCGCTTCGCTCGCGGCTCGCTTCGCTCGAGGTGGCTCGTATTATCATTATCATTGTTGTCTTCCTCAACTCAAGGCTCACCTTCAGTCCAACGATGCTGCGCCGCAGCTTGGCATTGGTGGAATCGCGCACCCGCTCCTTCTCGTCATCGTGCAAAAACGACGCGAACTCCACCAGGTCGATGGCCCCGTTGTCGTCCAAATCGAGCTCGTGCATGAGCACATCGATGTCTCTGTCACTCACATCCCGAGAACTTATCTTCAATCCCTTCCTGAGAGCTTCGAAGAACTCAGTCTGATCGAGCATGTTGTCGCCACTCTTGTCGTACCGCTTGAACACCTGCTCCCAGTCCATGCCGCTAGTGGCATACGAAGCCGCCCGGAACCGCTTCCTAATCTTGTCCAGAAGAATTGGTGAAAAAGTTGATTTCCGATTCGCCGTGGATTTTTGAAAGTCGTTCTCGTTGTCCAGGTCCGATTGTTTCATCACTGGTGAGTTGTACGCTGCGTTGTTTTGATTCTGATTCTGATTCTGTATTATCGGAGAGAACGAAACCTCCTTGGGAGAAGTTGATCGATTGTTTGACAATGATGACATTTGAAAGTCGTCGTTGGCGGCGTTGGCGTTTGAGACGGCAATCGAGGGATTCGGGGTGCCGGATCTACTGTTTATGCTCTGGCTCAACGCGGAGTTGGGCCGGCTCAGCTGTTTTGTATTGATGTGGGTTTCCACTTCTTCCGGTAGCGTCCACTGAGTCTCCCCGCTGTCCCAGTTGTAATAATAAGGATTTCCCCCGTTTTCGGTCTCGTATCTCATCCAGTGGAGCTCTTCTAGCGTTTCCTCGATGTCTTTTGCCTTTACCGACTGTTGTTGGGTGTTTAATGGGGAATTGTTGGGAATTAGCTTGTGGGGGTTGGATTTGGAATTGGCATTGGCATTGGAATTGGTGTTGAGGTTGGAATATTGTTCCTCGGCTTGCCAAGCACGCGTCGGCGGAAGAACGGAAGAGGCGAATGATTGATCAAAGGTTTGGTTGCGGTTGACAGCTGCTTCAGTGTTCATGGTTTGGTCGAGGGAAGTGGAAACTGATGATAAATCCTGTGAATAATTGTGATTGTTGTCGTTGTTGTTGTTGTCGTTGTTGTTGTCGTTGTTGTTGTGTTCAAAATTTTGCGCATCCTGTGCAGCCTCTGTGTTGATGGATTGATGGTCTATATCAAGAGTGGGATCATCCCATGAAGACTCCAAGGTGACATTGTTGAAATAATAAGGAGCGCCCTCCTCTGTGTAGAAGAGTTGCCAGACTTCTGTGGTTTCCTCCGCCATGGACAATTTGACGGTTTGAATAAGAAATGAAAAACTTATTCGATCCAATTTCGAATAATTGTTTGTAAAAAATTGGTCTTGGCATAGCACAAGTAGTACCAAAAACAACTTTCCACAAAGACTTCTTTCAATGGTCCATTCCATCAGAAAAGTGTCGAAGGAAACTCAGAATCAAAACAATTTCGTTCCAAAAGAGCTTCGAAAAAAGAAGAAACCACTGTCCACACCGACAACTCTTTCACTCCCAACCCTGGCAAAGCTGCAGAAAATAGACCGTTTCGGAAGGCCGCTCTCCTCCAAGACAGAGAGCGAATTTCAGAAAGTGAGTGAACGAAGCGAAAAGCACCTCTGGTCAACTAACTAAAAATCAATTCACACTAACTAACTTAAATTCAGGTCATGCATGACACAAAACTCAGCCCAATCCCTTCAAGTGGCAACAAGTTTGCTCCGCAATCTGAAAGCAGTAGGAAGGCTAGCTTGAAATCCGGCAAGGGTTGGCTGATCTTCACCTTCACGTATATGCTCACTTTGGCTGTATTCGTCATGGTGCTGATGTATCCCCAACTTGTACCTTTTTTCTATGCAGCAACAATTCTCCCCTTCTTCCTGTTTCGGTTTGTGAGCTACTACATCCTAGCACGGCACCACTTTTGCCTGGAAGTATGTTACTTCATCAATTATGCCGTTCTCGCATATATATTGGTCTTCCCCGACAATCCCGAGCTGCTGATTTCGGTGTTCAACCTATCCCAATCCGTTGGCATTGGGTCCACAATCGTTCTCAAGGTGAGCGTGTGAGTATGTGTGTGATTGAGTGTTTGAGCCAACCAACTGATGGATTTCTTCTTTTCGCTCGGCTCGCTCGGCGCAGTTCCGGTTCGTTTTCTCGGATATCCAAACCTTCATAAACGCCTACATGCACGTCATGCCGGCCGTTACAACTTTTTGCATTCGGTTCCTGATTGACAACAGTAAGAGCGACATCAAATACTCAGTCAGCATAATAACGATCGACCAACTTGTTGACAACGTTCAATATCTGTTCGTCCTCCCTTTTGCCGGTTTCTTCGCCCACGAGCTGGTTTATAACTTTTGGGTCTGGGTCGTCCCGCACCCTAGACTTCGGGAGAAGAAAACGTACTGCAACACGTTTGTCAAGGCTTTGAGTGGAGGCTTCGGGACGCGGTGGGTGAGCTTGCTGAGCGTTTTTGGCAAACGACGAGCCCTGTGGGTGTACAACTTCGCCCAGCTTGTTTGGGCTGCAATCATGCTTTCTGCAACTGCTTTGCTTTATTTTGACTTCTACGCGTGTGCGATCTACTTGGGGGTGCTGACCCTTAGCATCGTCGCCAACGCGGGCAGGTGAGCGAGCGAGCCTTGATGAAGACGGAGACATCCACTATATTAAACTAACCCAATTGATTCTTTTGACTCGCCTCGCTTCGCTCGGCGCAGCTTTTACAGCTACAAGCTGAAAAAACTAAACGCCGCAGAACAAGAGGCGGAAAGACAAATTTCGATAATAAAAGACAAGTTGAACAGCAAGAGCAGCGACCCCAGGACCTTCGAGGAGCTACTGTACGGGGAAGAAACCGACGATGAAGCCGACCTCGAGAAGGACATGGAGAGCAGAAAGATGGAGCGGTATGGCATGTACAGCAAAAAGGTTGGACAGGATGAACAAGCATCGGTCGGTCGGGAGCACAGGAACAAGATGAGCAACGATCGAAACAAAAATAAAAATAAACACAGCGCAAATGCAAAGGGGGAATCTGTTTCTTCTCCCGACGATAACCTCACAGCAGAGCAAAACTCGTATTTTGCGCAGCAAAGGAGGCGAGACGCGATGTCGTCGAGTCGACCAACTGTGTATTAAACGTAAGAATAGAGGTTAAAAATTAAATTCTAATTTTTCTTTCTTCCATAGCGAGGAATTTCCATCTCCTCTGCGCTCTCGACTGCTTTCTCCTTTGTTTTCAAGTCGACCTTGCTCTTCAATATCATTTCCCCTTTATTCATCGGGTCGAGCTTGTCCTTCTTACTATCCCTCTCCTTTGTAGCGTTCTTTCTAGCATCCTGTTTTTCGAGTATGGTGGACTTGCTATCCTTTTTCGGCTTCGTTTTGCGCTGAAGACCGTGCTTCGAGGCAACCTGAGGGGGCTTCCTTATCACCCGCCCCTCGTTAACGTCTGAGGTGGACGCATTGTGCTCCTGCTCGAGATGCTTTATTATCTGGAGCAGCTCGCTCTCGCTTTTACCGGTGCTAAGTGTGTCGACAATCTCCGAAAGCTTTGAGCCCTGATTGTGCATGAGCAGAATTGTTTGTTTGTCGGCTTGGGACAAATTTCCGTACAGCTCGTTGCGTTGTCTTTGTAGTTCACGAGGGGAAGTGTGTTTGGATTGTGTAGGGGTAGAAATGAAGAGGAGGAGCGAGAGGAAGAGGTGGATTGAAGGGTTGTACATTTTATGATTTATGGCGATCGAGTGAGAGTTTAATGGGAAGGGAGGAATTTTGTTTTGGGTTGGGAAGTTGTTGAGGGTACTGGAGAAGAGATCTAGATAATGTCAGTATAAATGTGATCCTAAAAAAAAGCAAGTGACGGGTGAAAAAAAAAAATTCACAAATCTTTTGGCCCATAACTGTAATATCCGTAAGGTCGTCTCTATAAATTAAACTCTCTTAATACAATTATTACGAGGAAAGCCGACCCGATTACAAATCGGCATTCTCGCCAGAGAACAAATCTTCAAACGCTCTTCGCTGCCTCTTCTTCCTTTTCTCCTCTGGCAAAATGTATATGTTCTCTGGATCGACCATTGTCATGATTGTCTCGTCGAACGTTTGATCCTCTAGCACCACATTTCCGGTCTCCCCATCCACTCTAAAAGTCTCGGCCAAGAGGAGAGTGCTCTCGGTAAAACTCGGTCCAGTTGCAACCTCGCATGTTGTACTCCCTCCCCCATCGCATTGCACAGTTCTATACTCGAGCTTCATTTCTGGCCCCTCCAGCACAATTGTGAAGTAACCGTTGAACACGTAGCTCTCGCTCTTCCCGCCGTTCAGCTGGAACTCCTTGTAAACTCTATTGTCGTAAGCCTGCAGAATTGTGTGCTTGCTGGGTTCCTGCGGCGACTGGGGAAAACCTCCGTTACCGACCAGTCGGGTGTACATGGAAAGATTGATGCCATCATAGCTGACACTCTTGTTGTAGACGTTAAAGCTGTGCTCGTGGCCAGTGAACCACAGGAACGAACATTCGGGGTCAATCATTTCCGCTAGCTGTTTGCTCGCGCCAACGTAAGCCTCGTCGGTGATGAAGTCGGAGAAGGGCTGATGGTGGGAAAAAAAGGCGACGCCTCTTTTGTCCTCCTTGCACATTTCGCCCACCTTGACAGTCTCGTTCAGCCATTTCACGAGCGCGTCTGGCATCGGGGCGTCGGTCTCCTTTAGCTGGGGTGGGGGGGTGGGGGGGTGGGGTGGGCGGTTATGTTAGTCGCACAAACGTCGTCATAGGACGCTCAAATTTGGACACGGTGGCTAGTTCGGCCAGGCGCATGTTTTTGTGCGAGTGTGTTGTTCAGGGGCGGTCCAAAACACGCCATCTCGCAGTCAATGTGAAAACTAAAAAAAGGCAAAAACGACTCAACTCACAGCGAAGCGAGCTAGTGACAACTAGTGTTGGTGTTGCTTGGCTCGCTTCGCTCGCTCACCTCGTTAATAGCGTCGATGAACGCAAAACTCTCGTAGCAGTCGTAGCCAGTGTCTAGCGCTATGAGCCTCCAATACTCGTTCTCCAACGAAAAATAGCTTGCCTTCTGGTTGAGTGTGTTCTTTGCCAGGAGGTGATCGAAGAACGCATTGCCGAGAGATAGCATCTCGTGGTTGGCGTTGAGGAAGAAACTATTCTTCGTTCCCCTCGGAAAGGTGGTCCCGTGCTGGTTGTCGTTGGCATTTTTTCCGAGCAAGTTTGTGTCGATCTCGTTCTCCAACGCCTCGTAGTAAACGTCACCCATGTGCATTGTGTAGTCTGCGTTGAACAGCTCCATGTTGGCTGCAACGGCGGCTGATTCACGCGTCCCGGTGCCCCAGTCCGAGGCTATTGCGAGTTTGATTTTTTTGGAAGAAGAGTTTACTTCGTCTTCGGCGGGCCTGTGCTTGTAGTTGAACTTTAGATTCTCTGCCTCTGCAAATGACATCAACTCGCCAGACTTGAGATCGATAATACCAGTTTCATCTGCATCCCAATTTACAAAGGCATGTTTCTCTCCGTGGAAATTGTCGAGGTACTCCAACACGTAAACTGTAGTGAGTGAGTGAGTGAGTGAGTGAGTGAGTGAGTGAGTGAGTGAGTGAGTGAGTGAGTGAGTGAGTGAGTGAGTGGAAGGGTGAGTGCGTGAGTGGTTATGTGTTGTGTTGTGTTGTGTTTTTCACCTTTCAAGGCATCGACATCAGCATTGGAAAAGTCGCTGGCAATGTGGGGGAACTCGGCAGAGGCACAGACATATTGAGAATAGTCTGTGTCCTCGACGTTGTTGGTGTGGATAGGGATGGAGCACTCCCCATCTTCTAGACTCCCATAAGCGTGGCAAGATCTATCTGCCGAACACCATCGACAAGGTGTACTGTCGACAACAACCCCAAAATCAGTCAGCTGGGGGGTGCTCACACACTCCATACATGACGTCTCGCTATGGTGCTGGCAGTCCGATAGGAGGCCGGAGGTTGGTGTTGTTGCTGTTGTTGCTGTTGTAGCTGTTGTTGCCTTGGAAGTGGAGGAAAGGAAGAATGCTGCAAACAAAGTTATCGTCATGATCATTTTGATCTATACAGTTGGGTTGGGAAATTATTTTGCAAGTTAGGGATAGAGGATCTTAAAGTGGGTGTTCCATAAGTTGTTCTCATTTAAAGACCAAAAAAAAATCTCTTGACTTTTTGTCTTTTTCGTCCAAAAAAACATTTCGCAGATAGACTAGACACACAGCTGAAGGCATGATACGATTCAGTTTTTCCAGAAGTCTCCTACACCGGCAAAGGCAAACTGAGCAACGACGAGCCTTTGTTAAGGTCATAAATTCTTTGAAGCCACCTCTTCATCCCCATCCCCAATCAAAGGCAGCAGCTCCCCGTCCCTTGCCGAAGCCGAAACCCCTTCCCAAAGCTCGACCTCGCCATACTCCCAATCCCTCTCCTCCTCAGTCCACCGCATCTAAATCTACATCCACATCCAAACCTTCCACTCCCCTCTCTGAGCTTGCTCCTTGGGAGCGTAAGCCTCCCCCCAAGGCAAATTCCCGTTCCGAAAAGCTCAACCGGCGCCAAGCTGGTCATGAGGCTCGTCCCTTCTTCGACAAGTCCACCCGGCCAAAATCTCCTGGTCAACCTACGCCTGCACCTACTCAATCTCAATCATCTCTTTCTCCATCTTCTGTAAATAACATGTCCATAATTTCCCCCGATGCTCAATCCCAGCGCGAGCGCACAATAGAAATGAACAACCGGCGGCTCTCGCAGCAGAACGAGTTCCGGTCTCTGCGTGCCAACTCGCACAACACTTCCTTTCAGTCCCAGCGTTCTTTCGACCAGTCGGGCCTCCCAGGATCGACGCGGCAGTCCTCCAAAGACCTACTTGAAAGACCTACTTCCCCTCACTCAACCCCAACCTCCTCCCGGACTCAAAACAAGCGCGCCACCCCCCAGCTCGAGGCTGGCGATTTGACACGAAGGATTATAATCCCCACCAAGGGCGCAGGCATAGCGTTGCAGCACCTGATATCCCAGGACTACTTCTACGACGTGCTTTCCCACTGGCAGGGCGCGAAGAGCTTCGTCAACTACAACGAGCTCACCAACAAGCAGGCGATACGGAACCGAGCGATCGTGTCGATTGCGTCGATTATTGACGAGCAGGAGTTCTGGAACTACGACGAGTGGGGCGAGCCGTCCCGGTGCGGGAACAAGGCCAGCGACATATTGATAGATCTAGACGTTGTTGAGCTAGTGGGTCTTGAAATTGGTTACAGCGGGGTTGTTCGGGAGGACGTCAAGGGCAACAAGAGGTCGTTGGTGGTGGAGAATGCCAAGGATGACGGGCCTGATCCGGATTCTGTGCAATTTTATAATTTGTTTGGCCAGGGTTGGAGTTCGTTTACCAACAACGAATCCGGAATCGAAACCACCCCATCCCCAACGACGCTCCTTCAAAAACGTATAACTTCCCCCCGGTCGCCCACAATCTCCATAATGGGCCACGTCGATCACGGCAAGACGTCACTCCTCGATCGGATCAGGCTAATCTCGCAGAAGCAGCGTCAGCTGGACATGGAAGTGAATCCTGAGTTATTCTTGCACCTCAGTGACACGCACGCCACCGCCGGCAAAAAATCCAAGAAGAAGAAAAATAAGGCTGGGAATAAAAAATCTTCCTCCCCGATTTCGATGGATGCCGTCGCGAACAACGAAGCTGGAGGTGAGCAAGCGACGCGAAGCGACGCGAAGCGACGCGAAGCGGACCATCCCTGGACAACCATCAACTCACACCTCGGCTTCACAGGGATAACCCAGGGTGTCACCTCGTTCTTTGTGGAGACCCTTTCCAGCGGCTCTAAACTCACCTTTGTCGACACGCCTGGTCATGCCTTGTTCGACTCGATGAGGTCCATGGCAGTCAGCTGCCCAAATATTAAATCCAATGACGACAGTTCCGATATAAATTCCTCCTTCTCCTCTTCTCCGCTTCTCACCGACGTCGTGATCCTCATTGTTGCGGGGGACGACGGCGTTCGGGAAACTACTAGGGAAGTTTTGAACCTCCTTGGCTACCACGACGACGACACTGCCACGGCGCAAAAAAATAGCAACAGCGTCAAGCTAATCGTCGTTGTGACCAAGCTGGATCTTCCGTCCACCATTGATGACCAGCCCGAAGGTGAGCGAGCGAAGCGAGCGAGCCTTGAAGAAGACTCGATCGATGAATCCCGCGTAATGGAAACAGACATTATGGCTTCATCCACTACCAAAACAAAAACTAAACTAAACTAAACTAACCCACTCAATTCTTTTGACTCGCTTAACTCGTTTTGCTCTTGCTTCATTATAAATGCGCCTCGCTTCGCTCGGCGTAGCTATTGCGCGGGTGCGAAATGAGCTATCAGCGTTCGGCGTGGATTGCCTGGAAGGCGGACAAGTTCCCGTTTTCGGCGTCAGCGGTTTGGGCGAGAGCGATTCGCAGACATTCGTTCTGGACGACGCAGCAGAGAATGACAGCACGGGGGTTAACAATGTGCTGGAGGGATTGCGTGTGGTGTGGAGCGAGAGGAACGAGTTGTTGGCTCTTGAGAATGAGATGAACGAGGAGGAGGGGGGGGAGGGGGGGAGAGAGGAATTTTACGAGGGAGGTTACGGGATCGTCATCGACTCGGCTTCCGCGTCAACCTCAAAGGCGCTAACTGGTTTGGGCTCCGTGATTCCGTCGGTAGTATGGAGAGAGGGGAGGTGAGCGAGCGAGCTTTTGCGGAAGACTCGAGCGATGAATCCCGCGAAATGGCTACAGACGGCTACTGCACTAACATTCCACTCAATTCGTTTGGCTCGCTCGGTGCAGGTTGAACAAGGGTAGCTGCGTCGTGTTCAGGGGAACGAACAAGTATGATAAGCAGCTTTGGGGGTACGGCAAAGTCAAATCTTTTATTGACTACGAGACCATGCAAACGATTGGAGGTGAGTGAGCGAGCGAAGCGAGCGAGCTTTGAGGAAGACGAGAAATATATACGAGCCACTACGAAACTAACATTATTCTCAATTCTTTGGCTCGCTCGCCTCCCACCCTGCTCCATTAAAAATGCACCACGCTTCGCTCGGTGCAGATGAAATCACCTCCAGTACTCCTGCGCTCGTTGGAATCACAGTTGAAGACAAAGGTGAGCGAGCGAAGCGAGCGAGCCTTTTGGAAGACGAGAATACTCGCGATGATATGAAATGGCTAAAGTCTACAATAGCAACATCCACTACTAAGCTAACCCACCCAATTCAATTCGTTTGGCTCGCTTGGTTTGGTTTGGTTCGCTCTTGCTTCATTCAAATTGCGCCTCGCTTCGCTCGGCGCAGAAATGACCGACGCGTTGGTGGGGGGGGCGATTGTCACCGTGGTGGAGAACGAAAAAATTGCCAAGGCGGTCGTCGCCAAGTACGGAATCCGCCCCGAGGACAACAGCAACGACAATTTGACGGATGCCCAAATTGAAATTAGACGGAAAAGGCAGGAGGAGGAGAGGGAGATTGTGTTCCACGGTGGAGCGAGCAGGTTGAAAGACCGAATTTTGAAGAAGAGGAAGGAGGTGTTGGGCATGAAGGAAGAGGGGGTCGTCGAGCACAAGAACCACCGAGCACCGCTAATTTTGAAGTGCGATATCGCCGGACAGCTGGAAGCTTTGGAAAAGGCAATTAAAATGATTGGTGGCGACGTTACCACGTTGTTGAACAAGTTTTCCCAAAAGTTCTCCGCCAACAGTAATAGCAGCAACAATAACAATAACAATAACAATAACAGCTACAATTCTCGCGACACCATCGAGGACAAAACAACCCACAATTTGGAGATTGACATCATTTCATCCTCGTTGGGGCAGATCACGAACGCCGAGGCAGTCATGGCCGCGGAGTCCAACGCCCTAATAATCTGCTTCGGGGGGGCGCACACTGCCGGCAAGGTGACGCCAGGAGAGGCGCGCAAAACGATCAAGTCCAGGGACGTAAATATCGTCAAGAGCGATGTTATTTACAAAATTTTGGAGGAAATCAAGGTGAAAATTGGAAGCGAATACCTGCCGAAAGTCAAGGGGGAGAAGATTCTTGGTATTGGTAAAATTTTGAAAGTTTTTGAGATCAACGATGGAAAGGCGGGGGAGGAGGATCTGGTGGCCGGAACGAAAGTCATATCTGGCAAGTTTGTTGTTAATTATGGTGGAAACCAGAACCAGAGCCAGAACCAAAACAAGGAGGCCATGTACCGCGTCGTGAGGAATGGCAAAGTGGTGCACGAAAAACTGAAAGGTGGGGCGAGCGAAGCGAGCGAGCTTTGAGGAGACGAGAATACGAGCCACACTGCTAAAACTAACATTATTACACTCGCTCCCCCCTGCTCCGCCTCGGAGCAGGTTTCAGTTTGAGGAGGTTCAAAGATAAGGTCAGCGAAGTGGAGGCGGATGGCGGGGGGGGCAAAAAGGGGGACAACAAGAATAAGATGAAGGGGGGAGGGGATCGGGAAAAGAGAGATAGCGGAGTGGGGGCGGATGGCGAGTGCGGGTTGTCGATGACAGGTTTCAACGCGGAAAAAAGCGAAATTGAGCATTTGCTCAAGGAAGATGATCTGATTGAATGCTACGTTACAGAAGAGAAGGGGGTGGTGCTCGATTGAATTGTAGAAAAAAAAGAATTTTTCATGTTTCACCACTATTTTCATTATCGCTTTCGCTGTCCTCCTGGTCCGCGAGGCAGATGTAAACTTGTTGGTCAAAGGACCGGCCCAAAATCATTTGGTTGTTGGAGTTGGAGTCCTCATCTGCTTCGGCTTCGGCTTCGGAGGACGATCCAATGTCGTTGGGAAAGATCTCGCTGCTGGACCTCTTCTGCTGCTGGGATGCTGCAGAAGATGATTTGGGTATAAGAACTCGCATCACATTGCCACCCTCCACCAAATTTCCCATACGAAGCTCCATGCGTTTATCACCGCCGGGCAAATTCCGGAAACCCAGGAGGGACCCTGTTCTTGCCATTTTCGTTTTGAAATCCTCCGGCTTTAGAGATTCTACGAACTGAACTACCTCTTCTAGGGGAAAGTAAGTTTCGTCTGATGGCACCCGGAGCAGCCAGGAGGAAGCTTCTGATTTAGTTGTGGGGTCGAGGCAAGGGTGAAGGAGAGGTAGGACACAGTTTTCTAGAAGAGTTGGGGGGGTGGAAATAATCGAGGTTTTTGTTGGTGTGGCAGGAACTTTTTCACGTTTTCGTTTCTTTGATGAATTGTGTTTATTCTTTTTGTTATCCTTCTTCTCTGATTTCTTGTCCTTGTCGGCCTTTGCTGTTTTCGACATTGTGTTGACTCCTCTATGGTATTGCGTCAGGGGGTAAAATTCAGGAATTTTTTTTCTTCTCTTCTTTTTTTTCTTATTACGAATCGTCGGTTCACGTCACGCCACTCCACACACAACAAAAACGTACAATCCTTCCAATGAACCGCCGAGGAACCAACACACCACAAAAACTCCCTCCTGCACAGAACAACGAAAACGACATTAACCTCCCCCCCCCCCCCAACTCCCCTTATACCCTTCGAGTTTTCATACACATATTCGTGTGGTATGTTGCTGGTGTGGGGTGCATCACCACGTCCAAAGTGGTGCTCCTTCAGACCGCTTCTCCTCTTTTTCTGTCTTTCATACAGTTTCTAACTGGAGCAGCATTAGTTTACCTGTTCCTTTCTAGAACGAAAACACTCACCTCTACCACCCAAAGCAACTCCAACAACCTGTCCGTGGACACAATAATGAAAATGGGAGCTCGGCAAAGTTCGTCTAGATTGCAGAACGTGTCTCGAAAAGTTCGACTCCTGCTGGCAAAGGTGTCAATGTGCTACTGTGGCGGTTTCACCCTCACCAACATGAGCTTCAATACGATTGCGCCAGCTTCGTTCGTGGAAACCATCAAAGCCAGCGAGCCATTGACTAGCGCCATGTGCAGCTACATCTTCAACGTTGACAGCGTTAGTTACAACGAAACGGCCTCTTTGATGCTGATCGTTGGAGGGATCGGCCTGGTTATTGTGAGCCGAGGTGGGGGGGGTGGCGGGGGGGATATTTGGACGGTGGCGATGGTCTTTTGCTCCAACTTAGCGTTTTCGATGCGCTCAATGTTCCAGACCAAGATGCGGGCCAAGAAGAAGAATAGCACTGGCACCAGCAAAGACAAGAACAGCAATGAAATGGGCCAAGGCCAAGGCCAGGTCCAAACCGAAACCGAAACTGACGAGTTCAAGTACCAGCAACTGGACGACTGGAATTTGTTTTTTCGCGTCCAACAATTCGGAGTCATGGCAATCTTTCCATTGATGATAATTTTCGAGGGAATGAGTTTCGCCAAGTTCGCATATCACGCGGCAACTGGGACAGGAACGTTGGGGTTGAACGAATGCATGATACTCTGTGGGCTGATAATCGTCAACGCCATTTGCTACACGATCTATCAGGTGGCGTCTACGACAGTGCTCACTGAAGTCAGCATGATTGAGCACGCTGCGCTGAATGCCATGCGGCGCTTGTTCGCAATTTGTGCAACGAGTGTGATCTTCGGCACTACAATCAGCAGAGAGGGTGTATGCGGAATTCTTTTGACACTGGTTGGATTTTTGCTCTTCGTTAAATTTAAGAGTGCAAAGAGGAAGATGCTTGCCAAAGGGTTCAAGGGGGGGAAGGGGGGGAGGGGGGTGAATGGGAGTGGGAATGTTTAAAAGAAGATGTTTTATATTTAGATGTGCTAAATAACAAAAAACAAACTAGCACTGCAGAATAGGAATTTATGTACAGGTAAAAACGCTAAAAAAATGAGATGAAGCTCGAGCTCGATGAATCATTTAGGATATATGCCGGGGATTTTGTATCCTTTCTTGCCACCCCAGAATGCTACTAGCGGGAACGCAATGTATTTATTTTAATTTTATATTTTAATTGAGATATTTGTTTTGATTGGAATTATATGGCTGTTGTCAAATTAGAGGAGGAGTGAGAATGAAGAGCTCAGTGAGCGATTGATTAATTGTATCATGAAGAAAAGTTCAACTTGGGTCAGGCATGAGGTACGAGAGTATCTGTCCACCGATCGCATACCCCAGAGACATGTTATGGTTGAGGTCGTAGAGGATTCTAATGGCCAAATGTTCTCCATCTGGGTGCTCTACATTGCTCTGCTCTCCCAGCTCGGCATTGTCGTGGGGAGAGACTGTGAGGCGGAGGAACTGGCAGACGGTGTTGTAGGTGTCGTAGATCTCGTGGTACTTGGCGGGGAGGGATTGGAGGAGGAGGGTGGGGAAGGGGGTGGAGGTGATGTACGAGGGCTCTAACGAAAGGATTGACAAAATCTCTTGGCACGCATCGAATTCGGGGTCTTGTGCCCACTCGAGGGCTGTTTCAGAGTGATCTGGGTCCTCAGCGGAGAGGGAAAGTGGGTGTCGATGGATCATTCGAAGAGCAAGAAACACGAGGGTTTCGCTGTATGTCTGGCTATTTTTAGCAACCTCTCGAAGAAGTTCAGAATTCATGTATTTGAGCACTTCACGCACCAACTCGTCATCGTGCTCATTGATGAACTTGTGGCAGTCTGCATACGATCGATTATAGATCCCCACAACCATCTCACCCCTCCAATCAGCCACTGGTGCGAAAATGCGGTATAGCATCTCCAAACCCAACGAATGAACTTCCTCTCCCTGGAGAGTGAGGGAGAGCAAGTCTTTGATTTTAGCACAGGCTCCACTCCTTAGGGCGATGTCGTGGGGAGTTTCGCCTTTATTGTCTCGTGTGGTGAGGGCCTCGTCATTGTACCAAATCGACATCACACCCACACTTGCAAGAATATGTGTGTGTGTCTGAGCTTTCTCTGCCATCCAATGAGCTGGCAGTCGTCCATGCTCATCTCTCTCCTTATACTTTCTCCCGAGCAAATCTACGTCGGGATCACCCATCGCACTTTCTACCGCGGGCCAATCACGCTTCTTGAGCCACTCGTGGTGCTCATTGGAAGGCATAAAGATATGCTCGTGAAAAGATTTCAAAAAAGAAGGGATTTCGTTGGGGTAGTTGCTTGCTGGGGCAAAAAGTTAGGAGAACTGGGTTAGAATGGTGTGCGGGAGGATGGCGTTGGGGGTGTTATTACCTGTGGGACGAATTGCAAAATTAAGAACCCCAAGGTGCCAAGTGCCGAACTCCTTTTATCCCATAAAAATTCCAACAATGGGCATCGATCAAGACCTCAATGATGTTGCCAGGAACACGAATGACACTAACAAACTTCGACAACTTGTTGCCAAAGGGGCGAACTTGCGGTCAACAAATGGCGCACCTTGGAACCATACTCCACTGCACCAAGCGTGTTACCACGGTAGGTTAGAGCAGGCCAGAACCCTCCTTGAGCTCGGAGCTGGCATGAATATCGAGAATATGCCTTCAAATGATTGTGGTCGCGGGGGCAATGGCAAACCAATTGATCTTGCCAGGGGAGGGGGGCACCAAGCTATTGTGGCACTTTTGGAGGGTGCTGCTCCGCAAGCCACCCCGAACCCCAACGCTCCAGAATCGTTTACCTTCACCGGTTTCGTCGGATACAACGCCAGGTTTAATGGATTGTATATGTGGAACCAAGGTGGCGAGATGCAGAGCGAGAAACCTGTATACAGTCACATCACTCAAGAGGGTGTCGGTGCAGGTCACGACTGGTGCAGGCTGTGGTTCCATTCCGGTTTCTGGCGAATCGGCCATTTTTCGGTGAGTTTAAGTGTTGAGTTGAGTTGAGTTTGTTTGAGTTGAGTTGAGTTGAGTTGAGAGGAAGAAGCTTACTTACACAATGAAAGTGGGTTCACGGCGACCCAACAAGATGCTGCAGTTACAACGTGGCGGATGCAAATGGCGCGCCAACTAGTGAGTGGTGGGAGTTTAAAGGGGAGGGATCTAACAAAGATCACGGCAAAGCCACTCCTCAAAATCGTGGAAATTTTAAACGAATGGGGGGCAACCCAACTCTTGGCGGCGTGATGCTTCCCGACGAAGCAGGTGATGATAATTGGTCAGGAACGATAGAATTTGTGGGACTCTTCAAGGATTCCGGAGACAGAGCAATGCCAATCAAAATCAACGTCAACCCATCGAATGCTGGCCAGATGGCCAACGCAACGAAGCAACTGATCAACGAGTTGAAAGGCAAGGGTGGTGGAAGTGGCGTGGTCGCTTTTCAGTCCTATAACCAGTGCCACTGGAGCTCTGACCCAAACGATCGTGGCTACGAAAAGCACGGGAGAATATCTGGCCAACCTTGCAAATCGTCCTGGTCAAAACGCACCCACACAAATGAGAATATAGCGGTCCCACCCCTTCAAGGAACGATCAACATTCTAGGCGGGTGAGCGAGCGAAGCGAGAATACGAGCAAAAACTGAACTAACATTATTCCACTCTCAAGTGATTGGCAGAATGCAGTTTACCGCGTGCATTTGACTAGAAATGCGGTGGCAGTTGCAAGTCCAGTGGGGAAAGTTGACCCCACCACCAAAGGTCCAGAAAAAGTTGACGCCATCCAAGGAGGTCCAGCTATTGTTGCCTCTGCTGTTGTTGCCTCTGCTGTTGTTGGTGGTGGTGGCGGTGGTGGCGGTGGTGGCGCTAGAAAAGGCCAATTTTGCAGCAATTGCGGCAAGAAGAACGAAGCAGAAAGTGCAAATTTCTGCGGGTATTGCGGATCACGCATGTGAAAATAATATTATAATACGGATGACCCATTACAAGAATAACAATTTTTTATTTTCATTTCGATAAATCTACTCTTGTTAGCATTTATAGGATTTGTATTGCCCACCCTCCCTCCCACCCCTAAGTTACGTTCAGAGCCTCCTCCAACTTGCTGAAGGCCTGCTTTTGTAACACCTGCGTCCGCTTCAATTGTTGAATCAGTTGCAATTCTGTTTTTTCCATCTTCACCACTTCCTTCTCTCTCTTCTTGATCTGTTGCTGCTCCTCCATGACCTTCTTGTTGTAAACTTTCCTGTTGTCGCTGACTTTCTTCCTATTCTCGGCTTCCTGCTTGGCCTTCAAGGCATCCGCCTTTGCCTTAATTTCACTCCTTTTTCTTCTGTTGCCCGAAATTTCCACGTTCCTCTGCTGCTGTAAATCCTTTCTCAGCACCTGTTTCTCCTTCCTCAGCTCTGCCACGCCCTCGATCTTCTTCTGCATCTCCTGTTCCACCTTCATGACCCTGTTCCTCCTCGCCTTCTCCTCCTGCATTGTCCGCTCCTCTATTGCCTTCTTCTGCGCGGTTCCGGCTTTCCGGCTGCTGGCTACCCGCTCCTGCGTTTTTCGCTCATTCTCCTCTCTCATGGAAAGAATCTCCTCCGCCCGTTTCTTTGTTTGCTGAATTTTTTTCCAAGCGCGCTCTTCTTCCTTTCGAAGAAGTGCAATCCGGTTTGCGAGAAGTTGGGAGTCATGGTCTGCTTGTTTTTTTCTGTTGGTGGTTTGGTTGGTGTAATGGGTGAGCGACAAGGGGTAGAGAAGAGTGAGTGAGCGGTGTTAAAATGTGAAAGATGTGGAGGTCGAGGTCACTTGGAACTACACATTTACAATAACAAACCTGTGACGAGTCGAGAGCAATGTTGTTGTCTCTTCAGTATCTGAAGTCGCTGGACCAAGTTCATGATCGGACATGATGCGCGCCAGTAATTTGTTCCAGTATCAGGAGTGGAACGGCGTACTAATTAACGACAAAAAAAAGTTTATAAAAAAAAAAAAAATCTAAAAAATAAACACTATTCCTAACGCTAAAACCCCTATACGAACCAAAAAAATCTCTCACCAGCTCCTCCCAAGCACACTAAACATCATAACAGCAATTTCAATATTCCAATGGCAGCCTTAAACTCGACAACTCCATCAACTGCTAATGACAATAATGACATCACATCCGACCCCATTGGCTCGCTTGCCGTGAAGAACGGGAAAGCGGTTCAGGGCTGTGTAGAGCTGTTCCTCGCGGGGAAATCAATTAACCACCTTCACGGCTTCTCCCGTTTCGTGAACCTGGACACTCTCTTCCTGAATGACAATAGGCTGACCCACTTGAACAACCTTGACTCCCTCTCTCGATTGAAGCGGCTCTACGCTCACAACAACCAGATCACCACCCTCAAGGGCAGCCTGCTCGCTTTTACCTTCATAGACACCTTAACTCTCTTCAACAACAAGCTCCAAGATTTGCACGCTTGCCTGTCAATTTTGAGTCAACTGCGACACCTGGAAGAACTGGACATGCACAATAATCCGCTATCGGAAGAAACGAATTATCGAATGCACGTGATCAAGCAGCTGCCCTGGTTAAAAGTGTTAGATAGGCACATAGTCACGGATGACGAACGGTTGGCTGCAAGTCAAATTAAAACATTGTACGAATCACTGGAGGAGGAGGATAAACCAAAACGCACGGGGATGAAGAGGAAAGCGAGCGCGAGCGCAATTCAAGCTGAGAGGTTGGTTAGCGAGGCGGTAGGCAATATAGCAGTAATAGTGAAAACGAAGCGGATCTTGCTGAAAGATCACTTTATGGAGGTAAGCGAAAATTTACTGGCGATGTACCAAAAAAAAAACTAAAACTAATAATTCACTCAGGAGGACCCTAGGAACGAGTGGGTCATACTCGAGGATGTGTTCAGCAAATATCTGCAGCTGTACCAGCTAGACAGCATTGTTGAAAACGTCGGGAGGGAGGAGAACATGAACACGTATGATTTGCTCCTGAAAAAGTACAAAGGACTTGTCCCAATGAGATCCATGACTCTTGGCCGTGACGCGACGATTACTATGGGCAACACGAGATTCATTGACTACGTCAAGTTCTGCCGGGACATTGAGCCGTCTCACAATTCCCGCGACCTTGACAACATGCAGCGGCTGAGAGAGTCTGCGCGGGAAATGAGGTGAGCGAGCGAAGCGAGCGATCTTTGTGGAATTTCGAGAGCCACTACTAAACTAACGTTATTCCACTCAATTGCCTTCGTTTTGCTTCACTCGCCCCCCCCTTGCTCCGTTAAAAATGCACCTCGCTTCGCTTGGTGCAGGCTCGGCCCAACTGTCGACGACAAAATTCCTCTCTCTGACACGGTAAAAAAGTTGCAGAGCAGGTGAGCGAGCGAGCCTTTTTGGACGACGAGCATACTCGCGATGAAGTGCGCGAAATGGCTACAAGCATAATGGCTACATCCACTACTAAGCTAACCCACCCAATTCGTTTGGCGCCTTCTTCGCTCGGCGCAGCGTGAAGCTGTACGAAAGTGAGCTGCAGAAGAAAGCGCAAGAGGAGCGCAGAGCCATGATCAAGCTAAGCGAGGACCAACTCAGGTCTCAGCGAAACGCCAAGGTTCCAATGGCCAAAAGCGAGAAGGTAAGTGAGCGAAGCGAGCGAGCCTTGAGGAAGACGAGAATACTCGCGATGGATCTCGCGAAATGGCTGCAGACGGCTACATCCATTGCTAAACTAACCCCTCAATTCGTTTGGCTCGCTTGGCTCGCTTGGCTCGCTTGGCTCGCTTGGCTCGCTCGTGCAGGATTTCGTCACTCCGGAGTCCGCGTTGGACCCTTGGGAAATCAAGGAGTTGCGATTTTTAGTGATTGCTAGCAGCAGCTACGATAAAAAGGCCAACACTGTGAAGCTGGCGGACTTGAGGAAAACGCTGGACGAAATGATCCTGTGCGGGCGAATGTTCACCACCGAGAAGCTGGAGGAATTCATCGAACTGGAGCAGAAGGAGAAGGACGCGCTGGCAGAGTTTGCCGATGTGGATCCGGAGGACTCCGGGGTAAACGTGGTGGAGGAGAAGGAGCCGATAAGCCGGTTCTTTCTCAGGTGAGCGAGCGAAGCGAGCGAGCCTTGATGAAGACGAGCATACTCGCGATGAAGTGCGCGAAATGGCTACAGATATAATGTCTACATCCACTACTAAGCTAACCCACCCAATTTGTTTGGCTCACTCGTTTTGCTCGTGCTTCATTAAAAATGCGCCTCGTTTCGCTCGGCGCAGCCTCGAAAGTGAAACCGCCGACAAGGACAAAAATGTGCCTGTCGAAATTTTCATGGCGGGCATCCAATTCGGCCTCGAGGACGGAACCATCCCCCCGCCGGCGTGGAGGGGGGTGACGACGGCGGAGGCAATCCACAAGAGAGACGCCCTGTTCAAGGAGGCAGAAAAATTGAATAAGCGAGTGATGCTGCTGGGGGACAGCGATCCAAAGATGATGATGGAAAATATTAAGCTGATCAAGGAAATGACCCACCGAGCTAACAAACTGGACAAGATCGCCTCGGGGGAGTTGGAGCACAAGTACAATAGGCTGAAAGGGGCGAAAATCTTCGTTAGGGGTGACAGCTATCTTGTCAAAACCTTGCATGAGGTCAAGGGGAAGGACGACGAAGACATTAGTGATGACGAGGAGGAGCCAGTGAGCAAGGATTTGCTGCAGGAGGAAAAGGACAGGGTGATGGCCGAGAGGAAGAAAATGAAGGAGCAGACCATATTGTTGAAGAAGAAGTTTGGTTTAAAGGAGGACAAGCAGGAGCAGTTCAGGAAGAGCTTGCATACTCGAAGGAATAAGAGTTTCCTACAAAACTCCCTGATGTTGGGCAAGAGCACGAGCTCCTATTGAATTGGGGGGAGTGGTGATGGAACCATGTAAAAAAAAGATTTTTTTGGCTTTTTTTCAAGAAAAATATTTTGTTTTATTTTTCACAAGCTGATTGGCAAGTTTTTTCACTAAGATATTAAGATATACGCATCATGAAGTTTGCCCTTACGTGCATCACTCTTCTGGCAACTGCTGATGCCTGCTCAAACATCCTGGTAACTCCAGGAGCGGCGACTGATCACAGTTCCATGATTGCCTACAATGCTGATTCAGCTAACCTTTATGGGAGCCTCTATCACTACCCTGCGGCTAAGAACCCGGATCACGCTATTCGCGACGTGTACGAGTGGGACACGGGGAAATATTTGGGCTCTATCCCTGAGTCACCCACAACTTATAATGTTGTTGGGAATGTTAATGAAGGTGAGTGAGCAAAAGACTCGAGCGATGGATCTCGCGAAATGGCTGCAGACGGCTACATAAACTACTGAACTAACCCACGTTTTGCTCGCTTATTCGCTCGTGCTTCAGTTGGTCTAACTATTGGAGAGACTACCTATGGAGGGATTGAATCCCTGTGCTCGCAGCCAGGAGCTATCATTGACTATGGGTCTCTCATTTATCTGACACTTCAGCGTGCGTCCACGGCCCGTGAGGCTGTGAAGACCATGGACTTCCTCATGCAGGAATACGGATATTACAGTGAGGGGGAGTCTTTCTCCATCGCCGACAAGGACGAGGTTTGGATCATGGAGGTTATAGGCAAGGGTGTGAACCAGAAAGGAAGCGTTTGGGTTGCCCGAAAGATACCAGATGGCATGGTGGCTGCGCACGCCAACCAGGCGAGAATCACTCAGTTCCCCAAAGACGAGCCTGAGAACACTCTGTTCGCCAAGGACGTAATCTCATTTGCTCGCGCCTATGGCTTGTTCGAAGGGACCGACGACGAATTTTCGTTCTCCGACACTTACGACCCCCTCACTTTTGAGGGTGCGAGGTTCTGCGAAGCGAGGGTTTGGTCGTTTTACGGAAATCTTCTTGGACAGGAGTTCCAGGATCAGTTCATTGACTATGCGAGTGGGTGGAACCTGACCAATAGGATGCCCTTGTTCATCACACCGCCGGCCCAGCTCTCCCTCTCGGACGTGTTCGAACACATGCGCAATCACTTTGAGGATACCGATTTGGATTTTAGGAGCGATGTTGGTGCGGGAAGGTAAGCGAGCGAGTGAGCCACCCACATCCACTACTGAACTAACCTTTGCGCAGGTACGAGGTGCCGTACCGCCACCGCCCTTTGGGCTGGTCTGTTGAATCAGAGCCCAACAAGACCTACGTGAACGAGCGTGCGATCGGCACCCAGCAAACCGGGTGGAACTACGTCGCTCAGATTCGCCCGTCTATGCCAACTCCTCTTCAGAGTTTGCTGTGGTTCGGTGTTGATGACAGCGCGACGACTGTCAGGTTTCCGATTTACGGTGCCGCTAGAAAGCTCCCAGCTTCGTTCGCCGGGAAAGGGCCTCAAGATGGAGTTGTTCAGCCCATGATGAACTTTGACTTGAAGAAAGCCTTCTATGTCTTCAACTTGGCGAGCAACTGGGCCTACCAGCGGTGGAGTGACGTTTACCCGGTTATGCACCAAAAAATTCTTGAGATTGAGAGCGAACTGATCTCAAAGGCAAAAACGATGGATGCCAACGCGATGTTGGCGTTCAGTGAGAGCCAGGAGAAGGGATTAGAAATGATCAGCGAGTTTGGAGTCAAGGTTGGAGATGAGCTAACGGAAAGGTGGATGGGATTCTTCGGCGAGCCGTTCGTTCGCTTCAGGGACGGGTACGACATCACCCAGAACTTGGAAGACTCAGCGTGCGGTTGCGATGTTGGTGGCAACGGTTACAGCAAGAACACCTACGAGAGAATTGTTGCTGAAACTGGAGATCATTATGAAAATGTCGGAGGAGGGGGTGGCGAGCATTTGACGGATGTGAAGGTGGAGCACAAGGGGAAGAACAAGTTGTCGCTGCGAGCTTTGAATTGAACACATATTTGGCAAATTTCAGACACTATCTCTACTTGAAATTATTAGTCGCGAACGAACTAGATGACCCCCGCATTGTTGAGGGTTGCTCGTAACTCGTTCGACATGGACTTCCCACCATTTCTGAAAGCCAAGATCTGACGATCGTCAATCTTACACGATTCGCCTGTCGAAATGGTCACAACGTCTCCGCCAGACTCGCGGATAAAGAGATTCCCCGCACTCACATCCCAGGAACTTAGGTCATATTCCCAATATGCGTCAAAACGCGCGATGCCGACGTAGGCGAGCATCAGGGCGGCTGAGCCTGTCATCCGGAGCGAGCGTACTTTGTCCATTAGGACCGAGGAGCCCTTCCTGCTCATTTCTAACGATTCTTTAGCTGGGGGGCTCCCCATTGCAACTAATGATTGGCTCAACACGAGTGTAGCTTGGTCTAGCTTCTGGGTGACTTTGACATCGTTCAAAAACGCACCTTTGCCTGTGGAGGCGTGGAAGAGCTCTTTTTTGTACGGATCGAATATTGCACCAGCAACCACTTCGCGCGTTTTGAGGTGAACGCAAGCGATGGAGGGTGCTGAATGCTCTAAAGAGTGGAGAAAATTTGTCGTACCGTCGAGAGGGTCAACTATCCACCCATACTCTGCATTGTCGTGATTGAGGGTGAGAAATTTGTCGAGGGCAACTGCAGAGCAAGCTGCCCCGGGCTCAACGTCTTCCTCCGAAAGTATGGGATGAGCAGGAAAGGTTGCGAGAATCGTTTCCTTGATCACACGTTCAGCATTCAGGTCGGTTTGCGTCAAGACATCACGCGAGTTGAGCTTTGTTTGCTTGAGGGCCGGTGTTGAGGCTGCAATGAGCACGCCAGCGGCAATTGCTGCCTGCTTTGCCACAGTAAGAAGCTGTGGAGAGTGAATCGTCAATGTTTGAACCCAAACGACATTGAAAAGCAGGACACCGAAGAAGAGGTTTCTCATCAATTTTCTGCCACGGAAGGAAGGAGGGAGAGAAAGGAGAGAGACCTTTATTTGCAATTTGGTTGATTTGGTGTTTTGGAGGGTTTCCATTTATCTCTCCTCTCCCCCCACGTGCCCACACTACAATTTTAACTATAAACCTCTATCTGACCCTTCTATGCTATAAGCACTTTTCACTTCACCACACACTCTTCAAGATGAGGGTGTTTCTTCTGCTGTTTTTAGCTCATTTCGTAGTCATCCTCCTTGCCGGCCGTTCACCAGACCCATTCTCTGTCCTTGGTATGACCAAACATAATTCTGACCAAGAAATCAAGCAGGCTTTCAGAGCAAAAGCTCTAAAAATCCATCCGGACAAGGGTCCTCGAGAGGAGCGTGAATCCCGTGAAGCTGAGTTCAAGACACTTCAGTCATCATACGAGAAAATAAAAGACGCTGGTGCTCGTCATCGTTTCCAGCTTAGCATTACGCAACAACAGCAACAGCAACAGCAACAGCAACAGCAACAGCAGAATCCTCTTTTTTTCACGGGCTCCATCTTCTCACAATTCCACCCCCACCAGTCCTACAACAATAACTTTGCGTTCCAATTCCATCCTCATCCTTCGACAAACGCACGCACGCCTTTTAAGCAGCGCAGCCACATCAGAAAGCATCTCAAGGTTTCCCTTACAGATCTTTTTAACGGTTGCGAGAAGGTGGTTGTCGTAGAACCAACGCTCTTGAGTCGCTATTCATCTGCGTTGCGGGGTGGTTCATTATCGGAAATTTCACTTGATGGTCTGTTGAAGCTTTTCCCAATATTCCCGGCGATTTTCCTGAATGCGCTCAAATCAAAAAAAACTATTTTCTCCTCAGCCAAGTTCCCCCTCCTCAATGCAGGAATCGCACTTGCGGCCTTTGTTCACAATTACCTGCCACAGCTGCCAACAGCAGGAAGAAAAATCAAAGTAATACTCTCAAAGAATACGAACGTTGGCGATGAAATTTTCTTCAGAGGCGATGACAATTCGCAAATAGATGTGACGATTGTCGTGGACGAACCTAGTCCCTCATCAAGTATGAAGCGGGAAAACAACGATATTATCATCTACAAGAAGGTTGGGCGAAGGCAGCTCCTCCGTGGGAAAACAACAAGTGAGTGTTTTCTCCTTCTCTTAATAATGTCTCAACCCCTTCTCTCTATCTCTTACACACACCGTCACCTCGCCCGCCTCACAGTAAAAACTATCTGCGGCAACAAGAAAGTTGTCAAAATCCCAAGTTCCTCCTCAACAAAGCTCACCACCACCCTCCCTGGTCTCGGCTGGTGGCTTCCCAAAGGATCACGCGAGCGAGGCAAATTGACGGTGGTTTTTATCCGAACGTAAAAGTATTGTTTTCAATTAGATTTTAGTCCTTCTCATTTTCCCCCCCCATACCCACATCACCGCTCGCGTCCATGCTCACCACCCCCCCACCCTTTGCATTGATCAAACTGATTTCGTACAGCATGGTCTCCAATTTGCTAATGCTCTGCTGCAATGGCCCCAGCTTCTTGTAGAGCTTGCTGCTCAAGTTGAGTTCCTCCAGGCTGTTCAAAATGCTCAGATTTGTGGCCAAGCAGTTTGTGATCGCCTCGCTCTCCCTCTTGGTACCATAACTGACTGCCACCCTCCCCACTTCCCCCGTTAAATCGCACAGTCCTCCAATATATTCCTCCACGTTGCACAGCTCCAACTCTCCCATGTCGCAGATCCTGGAGTCTTCCCTGAGCCAAACCGAGAATAGCTGAGCCGAGCAAAACGAGGCGCATTTTTTATTGGAGCAGGGGGGAGGCGAGCGAGCCAAAAAATTGAGAATAATGTTAGTTTAGTAGTGGCTCGTACTCTCGTCTTCATCAAGGTTCGCTCGCTTCGCCCGCTCACCTTGGCCTCCGCGTACTCCTCCATGCCGTTGGAGTAGCTCCCGTACCTCAAGCTCGGCTCCTCTTCGATGACCGGCAGCAACTCTTTGGCGACCGTCTCGCACTCCTTCATCAGCTTGTCGGCCTTTTCAAAATCTCCACGGTGAAGGCTGAAGATCGCCACCTTGGCGGACTTCTGAATCTCCCTCGACCTCTTGATGATCTTCTCTCGCATCTCGTCGTACGTCTCCATCCGGGACTGAATTCCTTCCAGCTCTGGGGTGTTCAGCCGGGAGGACCTTGTGGCTGCGGCTGCTGTGCCATTGTCATGATCATCATCATCATCATCGGTCCGGTCCGTCACGCTCAGCTCATACAAGATGTTCTCCAAACGCTTAACAGCGTACTTTACTCCGTCGTACTTGCGCCTCAAGGGCCCGTTCTTGAAGTCAAACTTCAGCAGATTGTACAAAATCTCGTCGGTCAAATCGCGGGCAATTCGAACGGAGTTGGCGTCACGCTCGATTGCCCTGCCCTGAGAATACCGAGCGAGATCGTGGCAAAATTGCATGCAACCGCCCATGTACTCCTCGTCAGAGTAACCAGGGCAGTCGGAAAGCTGAAGCAGGTTGCCCTTCTCGAGAAATTGGAGGAACGCGCGAATGCGAACCACCTCCTCTAGCTTCCTGTCGAACCCAGATCCTTGTCTGTCGATTTTTAGGTTGTTGGATGGGGATGGGGTGGCTTTTGACTTGGCTTCGTCAGCCAGACTCAGCAGGTTGCTGAGCTCCGCGTCAAACACAGGCCGGTCCGAGGCAAGCAAGCCGCGCTCCATGTTGAAGCGGACGGTTTGAAGAGAATTGGACAAGCGTTTGGAGAGATCCTTGTTGACCTCCTTCTTGGCATCATCAGCATCAACCTTGGTGTTCCACTGACTCGAGAAGTTCGTCAGGGCCGATTCAGAAGAGATTGTTGGGATGAAAGAAAAAGGTGCTGATGGCATCAGTCCGGGAGAGGAGGTGGATGTCGAGAAAGGGGATGCGGAAACTTGGTCTATGGAACGTTTCATGGTTGAGGTTGATATTATAAACAACGAACGGGTGACTCTTTGCATATCACCTCTTTTGTGCTCAATCCTCTTTTTTATGGCTCAAAATATGTTTTAAATATGTTGCAGGCGAGAATCTCGCGCATTGCGCTGCCACTTCGAGCATCGCCACTTCGAGCATCGCCACTTCGAGCATCGAAGCGATCCTCCTCCACGCTCACCATCGGCGATTTGAGCTATGACATAAATAAGAATGGAAAACCCAGGAGCCCACCTCCTGCTCTCTACCTCACCAAATATCTCAACACCACCGGGAATGACATTGCACTCTCTCAGCTTCAGTGGATGGCGCAGAAGGATATCATGCAGCAGGACATGTTCCTGCTTGGTCCGCCGGGAGTTTCCAGGCGTAATCTTGTGATGGCTTATGGTGAGATGACGAACCGTGACGTTCACGTCGTGTCAATTTCCCAGGACACAACTGAATCTGATCTTAAACAGAGAAGAGAGCTTGTCAATAATTCTGCCATTTACAACAACCAAGCTCCGGTCACAGCGGCTCTCAACGGTTCCCTCCTCCTCCTAGACAATGTCCAAAATGCGGAGCGTAACATTTTACCCGTTCTCAACAATCTCTTGGAGAACCGTGAGTTGAATTTGGAGGACAACACGATGCTGGTATCCCACTCGAGGTACAAAAACCTCCTAGAGGGTGGAGCAGACGTATCCTTCCTGCGACCCACTCATCCCGATTTCAGAATTATCGCCACCGGGGTGCCGGTGCCCCCCTTCCCAGGCAACACGCTTGACCCCCCCCTCCGTTCTCGGTTCCAAGCGATGCGCGTCAATTCAATCGACGCAGTCTCAATGTACAACAACCTTGTTGAAATAGAGGTGAGTGAGTGAGTGAGTGAGTGAGTGAGTGAGTGAGTGAGTGAGTGAATGAATGAGCGAGTGAGCGAGCGAGCCTTGTGGAAGACGGACTTGATGGACGCAGCTTCGCTCGCCACACAATAACTCGTGCTTCACTAAAAATGCGCCTCGCTTCGCTCGGCGCGCGCAGCAAATCGACCCAACCATTGCCAAACCGCTCTGTAACCTGTACGGTGGGCTCCTCCAAGCTGGAGAGAGCACCGACGTAAACACAAACGTCAACAAGAAATTCGTTCGAATGACGTTTCCTTCGACCTCAATCCCGAATGCGGCCAAAATGCTCTCCACTTTCCCGGGCCTCAACAAGAGCCAAAACGTCTTGTCGAATTACTTGTACTTCCTTAACGAGGATTTTCCGAGTGGTGGTTTGAGCGAGAGCGCCAAGAAGACTCTTGCGAGCTTTCAAGTGGCGAAGGAGAAGTTAGATTTGAGCCGCGTGCTTGGAAGTGGTGAGAGGGGAGGAGGAGGGGGGGGGAGGGGGGATAATAATAACGAGTGCACAATTGTGACCCACGGCAACACGGCCGCAATCACATTCAAGACTGACGGCGATAACGTGACAGTGGAAAATGTGCAGTGCGGCTCCCGTCCCCGGCCCAACACCAACACCAAAACCATACACGAAAACCAAACACACCCTCTCTTAATAAAAATGCTACAGCACGTGGCCGTGACGAACTCCGACCTTTTACTAATCTCCAACAAGGGGGAGGGGAAAACGAGGTTGGCAAAGGCTTTTGCGACAGCCCTGAGCTACGAAACCGAGGTAGTCAATTTGTACAAGGACATTTCGTCCCGGGACCTTGTTGTCATGCGCAAGCTCGACACCAACAAGGAGGATGCCAGCACCACCGCTTGGCAGTACTCGCCCCTTATCGATGCTGCCGTGAGCGGAAAGGTGAGCGAAGCGAAGCGAGCGAGCCTTGAGGAAGACGAGAATACGAGCCGAGCCACTACTAAACTAAACAACCCATTCAATTTATTTCGTACCTTCTTCGCTCGGTGCAGGTCTGCATCCTCGACGGGCTTGAAACCATTTCTCCTGATTCTCTCCTCACCCTGCAAAGTCTCCTCACTGACAGAGAGATCCAGCTCCCAAACGGCGAGAAGCTCATCCGCCACGATCGCTACGAATTGATTAAAAACAACGATCCCAACGGCGTCACCAACCTCACCCCCATCCACCCATCATTCCGCGTCATTGGCCTCGGAACGATTGCAAACAACAACAAGTCCAGCTCCACCAAGTTCCTGACAGAGGACGTCGCAACAATGTTCACTCAGTTTTGGTTGAGTTCTCCTAACGACGCGGTGATGCGCAAAATATTTTTGAAGGAATTCGGCAACGGAATTTCGCCAGCCACGTTGGACAAGATTTTGAAATTTAGATCGCTCATCAAAACTACCGACGGGGGGAACTTTGGAACGCTGAGCCTTCGTAATCTACTGCGCGTGGGGCGTAAAATAAATAATACGCATGGCGGTGACGAAGCCCTCGTAGCATCCCTCTCCTCCGTCATGAACGCGAACCTTCTTCCCAAGAACGAGCTTAGCACGCTCAGGCGGTTTTTGGCGGATTCTGGCATAGATATTGAGAGCGTCCGATCCCCAACCCACACCCCCACCATCAACAGCGTTGACGAACTCAACCTCCCCAAGCTAGCCCCCCCTGCAAACCCCCAGCTCGTTCCCTCCCCTAAAAAGTTCTTCGACATTGCCCACCACTTATCTTTCATGGAGAAGCTTCTGACTGACATGTTCGACAACGAGGAGAAGGCAATTCTGCTGATTGGAAATCAAGGAGTTGGAAAAAATATGATCGTTGACCGGCTCCTGCAGCTGTGCAACATGGAGCGAGAGTATATCCAGCTGCACCGGGACAGGTGAGTGAGCGAAGCGAGGCTAGCCTTCTGCAGACAGCTTCATCAACTACTAAACTAACATTATTCTACTCAATCGTTTGGTTCGCTCGTTTCGCTGGTGCTTCATTAAAAATGCGCACAATCTCGCTTCGTTCGGGGCAGCACCGTTGGGCAGTTAACACTAACGCCGAACTTGGTTGACGGGAAGATCGTCTGGGAGGATTCGCCGCTTATAAAGGCGGTCAAAAATGGGCGAGTTTTGATGATCGACGAGGCAGATAAAGCGCCTTTGGACGTCGTTGCGGTTCTGAAATCCCTCATTGAGGACGGCGAGATGCGCCTCGCTGATGGGAGAAGGATTGTGAGTGGTGATGGCGGCGAAAACGAAAACGAAATTGTAATTCACAAAAATTTCAAGGTCATCGTGCTGGCCAATAGGCCTGGGTACCCTTTCCTCGGCAACGACTTCTTCGGGTCCATTGGCGACATCTTTTCCTCTCACGTCATCACAAACCCACCTCTAGAAAGTGAGATCGAATTGCTAACCAATTATGCGCCCAACGTCAAGAAAAAAATGATAATCAAGGTGAGTGAGGGAGGGAGGGAGGGAGGGAGGGAGGGAGGGAGGGAGTGAGTGAGGGAGTGAGTGAGGGAGGGAGGGAGGGAGGGAGGGAGGGAGGAAGGGAGGGAACACGGATTGGAAATTATGTCTTGTGGGTTCCCATTTCTAACGGCTCGGTTACACAGCTCGCCAAGTCGTTCGCGGAGTTGCGCGAGCTGAACAACGACGGGGAAATCAAGTACCCGTACAGCACCCGTGAAGCTGTGGGGGCGGTGCGGCACCTTCAGCAATTCCCGAACGAGGGGATTGAGGGGAGCTTGAAGAACTTGCTGGACTTTGACACTTACGATCCATCCTTGATGGCCAAGTTGCACTCTGTTTTCTTGAACAACGGAATTGTGTTGCCGGACGTTGCAACGATGGTGCGAGGGCAGTGGGGGGTGAAGGGCGGGAGAGGTGAGCGAGCGAGCCTGGACGAAGACGAAGACGAGCATACTTGCGATGGATCCCGAGAAATGGCTACAGACGGCTACACAATCCACTACTCAACTAACCTACTCAACTATTTTTGCTCGCTCGCTGCACTCGTGTTTCGTTGAAAATGCGCCTCGCTTCGCTCGGCGCAGGGGGGAAAGGGGTGGAGGACAGAGGGAGCGGATTGACTCTAAAATACAGAAACAAGGATGGTACCGAAGGCAAAAGTTTCAAGCCGCCTGGCCTGAAGGACCCAAAGTTTGGGCAGTGGGACGATAAGAACGAGGCGCACGTGGGGGGGAGCAACTGGGCCGGAGGGACGGGAGGAAGCAACACAGCGGGCTTGGGGGGGAGAGGAGGGCCTTTTCGGCTGGATCGCGGCCACAAAGTTCACCAGGTGAGTGACGAGGCCAAGGCGGAAGTGTCGGAGGAGAGTCAAAAACTGGCTCGCCAAATGGCGGAAGAAGCTCTGGCAGCCAAGCTCGCCGAAATTGAGATGAGCGAGGGAGAGTTCGCGTTGTACGAGGACCTGGTGGGCCCAATTAGAAGTGACATAGACCATCTGAGAGGGTCGCTGAGCGACGTTGAAGCGAAGAAGCTGGAGCGAGCGTGGCTGAAAGGAGTTGTGAATGGGAACGAAATCGACGACAGTCGGATTGTTGATGCGGCGATTGGGGAGAAGGCTGTATACAAAAAGAGAGGTTTTCCTGATGGAAAGAGCGTCCTGGTGAAACCCAAGAGGATCAGATTTGTGTTTGACTGCAGCGGGAGCATGTACAGGTTCAATGGGCTCGACAATCGGCTCAACAGGAGCTTGGAAGCCGCGGCTCTGATCATGGAGGGTTTCGAGGGAAGCGAGAATCGGTTCGATTATAGGTGAGTGAGAAGCGACTGGTCACAACGCACAAACTAAACTAACAATATATTACAGCATCGTGGGGCACAGCGGGGACGGACCAAAAATTGACCTCGTCAAATTTGGCAAGCACCCTCAGAACGAGAATGAGAGGCTGAAAGTGCTGAGGGGAATCGTAGCGAACACGCAGTACTGCAGGAGTGGGGATTACACGATTGAAGGGATAGAGGAGGCGATCGTCGATTGCAGGGAAGGGGTCGAGGGCGAGGACGAGATGGAGGAGGCCGATGAGTGCATTGTGGTCGCGCTGAGCGATGCAAATATGAAGCGCTACGGGATTACCGTCGACGAGCTGAGCAACGCCATGGTGGATCCTGAGGGGGAGGTCACGACACACTTCATCGCAATTGCGAGCTTAGGACAAGAGGCGGTGGATATTCAGAGTAAATTGGAGCCCGGGCACGCTCACTTTTGCAATAACACGAGTGACATGCCAAAGATCATTCGTGAGTTGATATTGAGCGTGAGTACGTGAAATTTTGAACCAACGACAATTTTGGCCAATTTTCTCGTCTATAAATTGTGTTCCTGCTTAAATCCCGAAAACCCCAACTATCACACTTGCAATTTTAAGAATAGGTTAGTTTCACCTCGCTCGCTCACTCGCTCTCTCACTCGCTCTCTCACTCAATGACTCACCTCCCCAACAAAACGAGCCAGCTCATGTTGAAATATCTAAACGCCGGCATGTTCTTCTCGCCTATGCATTTGCTCATCCACGGACAGTGGTGGTCTAGGCCCGCAATGCAAACTCCGCACGTCGCGCAATGGGCGGTTTCGGGAGGCTGGAATATTGCACAAAGGTCGCAGTATTTGTATTGTCTGTAAAGGTCTTGGTTCTCAACGACTTCGGGGGGCAGTGTCTTCGGCCCCACCACAATTCCAGGGTCCGATAGGCCGCACTTGAGGAGGAAGAAGTTCGTTATAGCCGCTTGGACGTAAACAAATGCTGAGAGGTAGGTGTGCTCCTGGGATTCAAAAACTCCAGCGAAGAAGAAGCTAGCGCCCCAAAGGAAAAAGTGTATGAATATCAGTCCTAAGTAGTGGGGGCCGACCAAACAGAATGAATGGGACCTGAATAGGCCTTTATGCAGGATAGTGGAAGCGCCAACAGCCCTTGTTTGAGAGTCGGCTGTGGATGTTAGTGATGGAGTGGTTTCGTCGTCATCAAAGCCAGATTCTATCTCGAGGGTAGCGTTTCGAATGCTCATTATTGGAAGAGCCAACGGAGTCAACGGAGTCAACGGAGTCAACGGAGTCAACGAGGACGAATGAGTAATTATTGGTTTGAAAACAAAATGAAAATATGATACAAAACTCATCATCCATATTCACAAACTCTCAAAACTACTCTTTATAGATTATCAAACATGTCGGCCGAATCACTCCTCGAGATCATATCGCCCCTACTTCAGCAGATCATGAAACTTGCATCTGAAATCGAGTCGTCCTTAAACATCTTGTCTCCCCCCTCTTCCTCCTCCCTCCCCCCTTCCACCTTGCTTCCCCTCCTCCACTCCCTTCCCCAAACGTTTCCTCCCCTAACAATCCACCTCACCAACCTTTCAACCCTAATTACCACCCCAACGATCCCTCCCTCACTTCTTCTCCAAATTTCAGCGTATTACCTCCTCCCCCTGACGGTCTGCCTTCGCGTGAGTGGTGCATACAACAACATGGTCGCAAGTCGAGCTTCGGGGGTGGGCGGAAGCTCCGAAACCTCCGAAACCTATTCTGGCGGAAACACGGCTAGAGACGTGGCAAACAGAACCATTGAAGCCTCCGCGCACGCAATTTCAATTTACCTTGCCAGGTCAATAACAGTCACACAGACTGCAAAATCCTACCCCCCCCCCTCCATTCTCTCGGTCTTTTCAACGGAGTGCATCGTCAAGACGGTGGTGTCTCTCGCGATGGCATTGCCTCCCGGAGGGAAAAAGGAATCCCCTTCTCCTTCTCCGTCTTCTCCCCCTTCTCCCCCCCCTTCCTCCTCCTCGCAGAGCAGCGACGCCTTCGAAAAGCTCTCCGCCTCGTGCGCCGCGTCTGGCGTTCTCCGAGCGGTGGAGGTTATTTTCACAGCTTCTAAAGCTTCAGCCTCAGGTCCCGCTTCTCGCGAGACGACGTCGCAAATCGTTAACATGTTCAGCGGCGCGCTGCTCGCGCAGCTCACGCAGGCTTGCATCACGCTTGCTAGTCCGATGATTGACGTTGTAACCGATTCCTCGAACGACGACGCCGGACAAGACAATAAAATTATCCAAAGAGGAGTGAACATTCAGGGTAATGCGAACGACGGCCAGAACGACCTCAAGAGCAGCGCAAATGCAAATGCAAATTCAAATCTAGACGCATCAACCCGCCTCCAAGGCCTAAAAACTCTCTCGGCTCTCATCGATCTCTCCCCTCATTCTTCGACCTGGGCTCCTCTCTTCCCCGGGACTTTCTCGGTCCTGTTCTCTCTGAGCTACGAGCAGCTCCGGACGAGCCCTAGCGGATCGGCGAAGCTCTGCCAGCAGGGAATGGAGTGCATGGGGAGGTTGGTTGAGATTGTGTGCGGGGATTTAAATTTCGAAAATGAGGATGAGGGTGCGCCGGCTGCTGCCGACGATGCGTTTGCAAAGCTTGAGAAGCTGAAAAATTCCACAAAAAAAGCAGAGCCCACGCCAACACCCCTCAGCCAGCTCCAATCCCGCGTCCACCCTCTCCTCGCCGCCCTCCTCCTTCCCTCCCGTTCCCACCCATCCCAAAAAATCCGCCTTTCGGCCCTCTCCCTCGTTTCAACCCTCCTCCTCCCGTGCCGTAACTTCTCATCCCCTCTTTCTCCTCTCCTCCTCGACACCCTTCTCCTCCTCTCCTCCTCCTCTCAGAACAGCGAGAACATCCGGCGCGGAGCGGAGCAGACGCTCAGCAACTTCAGGGACGAAATTGGAAGTGACAGGTGGAAGGAGATCAGGTCTAGGTTCGTTGTGACGAGGATAGAGTCGCTGCTTACCACTGAGGTTCCTAGAGCAGTCAGCGGTGGGAGGAGGTTGGAAGAATCGCTGACGCTGCTAGCTGGTTATTTGACCTTGTCCGAGAGCGGCTCGGGACTCCTGATCCTCGTCGGTGACGACTTGATGCGCGCAACAATGCGCGGCTTCGAAAAGCTCTTCGAGATGGATCTGACCAGCCCGATCGAAACCTGCGCAGTGAATGCCGACGCAATTGTGACTACTGGCAGTCACAACGTAGTCGTGGGGGGGTACAAAAAACGGTTCAGCAACCTCCTCTCTGATGGCGAGGCTGAAACATCGGCATTCAACATGCTCGGCTGCCTCGGCCGGTCGCTTGGTTCTTCCCAGGGAATCCCAATTTGGGTCGATCACCTATTTGGGAAGCTTGTTGAGAGGGAAGGGAGGCCGACGGGAGGGGAGAGGTGAGCGAGTTTCATTCTGTCTCCGCTCGCCTATATGGAAGACGAGAAATATATACGAGCCACTACTAACCCACCCCACCCCACCCCACCCACTCGCTCGGCGCAGGTTCGGGGTTGTTCAGCTTGACTGGTTGAGAAGAAAGTCTTGGATTCCGCTCGTTGTCAGTAAATTGATTGAGGGGTTTGGGGGCAACCTCGATGCGATTGAATCCCTCGCGTGGAAGACGATTTCGAATCTCCTGGCGAGTTTTGCTTGGAATCTCCCAACCTCTACGGAAGATGTTGCTAAGCTCTCGAGGCACAACGAGGGTTCTGTGCTGGGTGACGACGACAACGATTTGAAAGAATGGATGAAGTTAAAGAAGAAGAAGAAGAAGAAGAGGGGGGGGGGGGGGGAGTCGAAAAATCCGACGGCTCTTAGCGTCTCGAATGCCAATGCCGATACCAACCTCTCAATCTCAATCTCCACATTAAACGGCAACGCCTTCCTAATAGCAAACCTAATCGACCTGATCGCTACCTTCTCCACCCTCCTCTGTTCCAAATTCCAACCTCTCCTACCCTCAACCCTCTACTACTTGCTTGAGAAGGTAGGCTCCTCGAACCCAATCGTCGCACACTCGGCCTTCTCGGCGCTGGGAAAAATAACCCAAGCGACAGGTTTCACGAGCGTTCAGCATCTGATCACGGCGAACGTCGACTATTTGATCGATTCGCTGGTCAGGGAAATCAACGATCGGCACAAGCTGAGTATGGGGGAGAACCTGTTCGGCGTTGTGGGGGTGCTGCTGAAGTATGGGTGCAGGACTGAGCTATTGAGGGATGTTGTGGGAAGCTGCTTGGGGGGGATTGACAACGGGTGGGGGGAGATCGTTGGGAGTGTGAGGTACAGCGTTGGGATTTTAGAAATTTTGCGCAGCATAGTGCGTGCGTTTTTGGCTAACAACATCAGCAATAGAGATAGCAATGAGAAAGAGGAAGAGAAAGAGAAAGAGAAAGAGAAGGAGGAGGAGGAGGAGGAGGAGGAGGAGGAAAAGAACCCTTATTTGATTCAAATTCTCGCTGAATTTGGAACGATTGAAGGTGAAATTGAAATTGAAGGTGAAAGCAAAATTGACCAAGCTGAAGCTGATGGTGCCCCTAGAGCCGCCGAGTTCTTCAAGGACTACCACGAGAAGAAGCGCGCGAAAGAGGAGTCGGGCGAGGTCGAATCCCCTCCGACCACCCCAACAACCACCCCCAACAACGGGACAAAACTCGAAATTCAAAACGCCAAGGAGCAGCGCGAGGTGAGCATCCCCACCCACACCCACACCCACACCCACACCAACAACTCACTAACACAACACGTTCGCTGCAGCTGCTGACACAAATTCTCAACCGCAGCAACTTCTTCCTAGCAATGTCCGACCTGACCGTCAAGACAACCACCCTCGAGTTGATGAAGGACACGCTGTCGTGCCTGCAGCTCCTCCCCGCGAACGAAGGTGGCGACCCGTACTTGGTTGCGGTGAATGACATTTGGGGATACGTGGTGAGCATCCTGCAATCCGCCAACTCGCTTGCTCTGCAGAAGAGCAGGAGGAACGTCGGTGCGAGTCTGAAGCAGGTGAGCGAGCGAAGCGAGCGAGCCTTGATGAAGACGAGCATACTCGCATGAATCCCGCGAAATGGCTACAAACGGCTACATCCACTACTGAGCAAACCTACTCATCTATTTTTGCTCGCTCGGCGCAGCTTGGGAACATGGCCAACGGCGGAAGCATGGTCGCCAGGCACCTACCGAGCAACTGGCATACAATTGACAGTGAGGGCGCCAAGGACAGCAAGGCGATTTACCGGGTCATGGACCTGGTGTCGTTCTTGTGCAAAAACGCCGGGGACTTCATGGTCACGAGGGTCCGGAAGGTAGTGGTGGTCCTGAACAAGAGTTTGGACAAGAGCGAGAGGGCTGGAGAGAAGCTTGTGGAAGCTACAATGAACTGTCTCAAGGATATTTTTGACGGTTGTGAAGGTGTTGGGGGTGATCTTGTGGCGATCAGCGGGGCGCTCACTATGGAGTGGGTGGGGAATGGGGGGGGGGTTGGGGAGGCGGCGTTCGCGTTGTTGAAGGAGCTGGCGAGGAGCGATTATGATTTGTTGTGGAGGGGGTTGTGGGTGAGGAGGAATAATTGTTGTGGCAAAGGGGGGGTGTTGTTAGAGAGGTTGGATGTCTTGATGCATAGAGAAGAGATAAATTTAGGATAGAAGGATTTATGTTCTAGAAGCTACGTTTGGTTGAAGCCGGAAGTTATTCATCGCCCCAACCTTGTGAGCAAGCGGAACCACTCGTCAAGCTCAGCTTTGTTCTCGGCGTGGCAAACGAGAGGCTTCGGCACTGCAAATATCGTGAACTCGTGCTCGGGATTGTCCCCGTCTTTCTTCACGCAAAAGTAACTGTCCAACCGGATTACTCCCTTTGCTTCTTTACTCCTCTCATAGTTTTCCTCATCCTCATAATAGAAGAGGTCGTCCTTCAATACCATGAAACGTTTCTTCCAGTTACCATGCTTTCCGTCTGAGTGGGGTCGGGTTAGTGGAGTGGGAGAGATAGGTTCATGGTTGAGGAAACTTACCATGAGCTCCGCCGAGTTTTGTTATGAAGCCTGTCTTGTGGACCTGCCCTCTTTGGACGCGTGCACAGTTGAACCGACCCGATGATCTCTCCATCTGAAAATGTCGGTGTTGGCAGATTCAATATTATATGACTTTGTGATATGATATACAAGTCGTGATAAGAATAAGTTGAGAAGATTTTTATTCACAAGAAAAAATGAAAAATTTAATCGGGAATTTTGTAGTATTTATAGAGCCGACCTTTCGGATGAGTATAAGCAGTACGTAAATAAGAAATCTTACAAACAGCTTCGAGTGGTAAACCAGACTTCCATCTCTTTCTCCTTCTCCTTCTCTTTCTTGTCTACGACTTGTGAACAGAAGTCACCTGTAAGCAAAGTTTCTCCATGTTGTTGCCACCAGACATAGCCATCAATCATAACACAAACCTCCAGAGGTTATTTTCTTCGCAAGCCCCTCGCAAGTTCCAGCTAAAGCGACACTCAAAACTTAAAGCCCTGATCCAACACGATGTTCGCCAACCATGCAACCATGATGAAAGAGGGTATGCGCCAGGGCCAGGCTGAAACTGAGCAGCGAATTTCCACAATGAAAATGATGTCCGCCGGGGGAGGTAACGAATCGGTCAACCCCTGTAATGCGTTCTTCAGTAATGATAGGGAGATCTGTGTTCTCTCTTCTGATCGTGCACGAATGAAGAACATGGTATCGGGGTCCTGTCTGAGATCACCTTTCACTTTCATGCCTTGCTTCTGGCCCCATGCTTTGCTTCTGCAGATGCCTTGTTCATATATAAACACGCGCAGGATGGCTGGGCAAACGGCAGATGCCCACAAGCTGATACTACGTGAATCTTCGTTGCAACTTGCAGTGGAGCCTTACCCACAACAAATGCAAAAATCAAGTTTTCAGGTTGTTCCTTGCTCTTGCTGCAATTGTGTTAGCACTGACTCAATCAACGAGGTTATTCCGCTGACTGAAATTACTTCTGTGAGGGTTGAAAAGTGCGAGTTGATTTGCTGCGGTATGCCTGTTGCCCCTGACAGTATTGTTGTAAGGTGCGAAGGGATGCATTTTCCCGTGTTCTCAATAGATATGCCAGAAGACGGCGAAGCGTTTGCAGCGAGAGTCATGAAGCAAGTTGAATATGCCAAGTCTGCAGGTCGCCCTTGTCCTCCTACATGGCCTACATATAAAGCAAGCTTGGGCGGAATGGGCGGGGCGGCGGGAATGATGGGAATGATGGCGGGAATGATGAATCAGGGGCAGGGGCAGGGGGGTGATGGTGGGCAGCAAAACATCAAAATGCAACAGCAGATGATGGGGAAAATGATGGTCGGAGGGATGGGAGGGATGGGAGGGGCAGGAGGGGAAAATCCTCAGTTTACCAATTTTGGCATAGGTGCTCCACCAGCGTTCTCTATGGCCGAGGCGCGACCGGTTGAGGCAGCGGTGGCAGGGCCTGGACCTGGAGGAGAGTTCGATATTGGGTCGGAATTGAAGAAGCTTGCTGATTTGAAGTCGCAGGGCTTCCTTAACGAAACGGAATTTAAGGCTGCAAAAACGAAGCTGTTGGGAATGTAATTTTGAATTTCGGATTCAAAAACATTTCTACTCTATATCATCAAACAAATACGAAGTCATCGTCGTCGCTCTCGCCCCCGCTCTCACCTCCCATCAAGTCGTCCATGACCCCAGCGTCGCAGTCATAGTTTGGAGCGTTTTGCAGCAAACTGAACAAGGGAGCGTCGCCTCCTCCACTCACACTGCACACGCCTCCCTTTTCTTTCAGCTCAACGCACAGCTCCTCGAATTCGCCCCTGTCCTTGCAATAAAATGCCAAAGCTAAGCTCGGGTCGAGGTTTTCGATCGCCGCCTCCTTGCCTGATCTACACTGCATCGACTTTACGAACGTATCGGTAAATTTCAAGCTGCGCCGAGCGAAGCGAAGCGCATTTTTAATGAAGCAAGAGCAAAACGAATGAAGCACAAATCAAAAGAATTGAGTGGATTAGTTTAGTAGTGGATGTAGCCATTATGTCTGTAGCCATTTCGTCTGTAGCCATTTCGCGGGATTCATCGCGAGTATGTATGCTCGTCTTCCTCAAGGCTCGCTCGCTTCGCTCGCACACCTGTTGTTTTTGCTGTTGCTGTCCCGCCGTCCACACACTTGAATCACGTGCGGGTCAAGGCCAAACACCTTGTCACTCCCGTTGCTACCGTAAAACCAGAGCGCGAACCTGCGCCGAGCGAAGAAGGTGCGAAACGAATTGAGTGGGTTAGTTTAGATTAGTAGTGGCTCGTACTTTCGTCTTCCTCAAGGCTCGCTCGCTTCGCTCACTCACCTGGGAGTGCCGCCAACGAAGCCAACGCTGGATTTCACGGAGAAGAATTTGCTAAGGTTGCTCCTGTACTTGTCGTGGATCTTCTTGACGCCGAGGCGAAGGGGGATCAGAAGTAGCATCGCCGAGTGCCAATCCGGCTTCGCGCTTTTTTTCGAGGAGTCGCTGATGGAGAGCGGATTGTCAACATTTCCAAAACCAAAAATTGAGGGCTCGTCGGCAGTTGGGATGTCCACCTGGGGGCACATTTCCTCCTCCACGTTTGAAATGTACACGTTCCCCTCCTGAGCAACAACAATCTTCATGGGCCGAGTTGTAGGAGTCTCAGACTTAAATTGAGTCTCCTCAAAGGCTTTGCACAACTCCCTCATCACCAAACAGGCAGTCTGCGGACCGTACCACTCGCCAGGAAACTTATCGTAACTAAGACCAACCGCAACCATGTTGTGAATGCTAAAGTGACTATCCTTGCTCGGAGAGTCGGCAAAATAATGGGAGCACTGTCTGAAAAACGCATCGTTCCGCTTTTGCTCGACGTCGTGAATCTGCCAGTCTCTTCCCACCGTGTGGAAGCGAATGGCGCAGCAGAGGAGCATTTGGGAGGCACGGAGCATGCAACCCCAGCCAGCATCGGTCGTATAGCCGTAGGGGGCCATGACGGGGAAATCACAACGGTATGAAAAGAAAAAAAGGGAGGATTCGTACTTTCGCCTGTTTGTGAAGGTCGAGAGGTCGAAGAATTTACCCAAAATGAACGCGTTGTAAAAGGACGCTGCATCATCGCCATTATTATCGTGTGACTGGTCGGTTTCGTCGTCGTCAAAGTAGTACGAGGAAGAAGTTGAGGAATGGAGAATTGATGAGGAATTGTAAATTCTTGCAGCCGAGTTGGTTGCATGCTCTTTCAACGAGGATGAAGAATTTGTTCGGCCAGTTGGATCGGAAATTGCTCTTCTTGGGGACCGTTGGTGTTGGTGTTGGTGTTGGTTGGGTGAGGAGGGAGCAGGTGGCTTGTCGAAGAAGAAACTGCTCAGCATGGTGGAAATGGATTCCATATTTATTGGGTGTTCTGTTTCAGGTTTCAAGAATTCACTCGATGTTTGTTTGTTTGTTACTCGTTCAACGTGGGGACAAGGTTTCTGATTGAGTTGAGTAGAGTTGAATGATGAATTGTATCTATATTGTTTATTGTCGTGCAACGGAGATTAAATCTTACATCAACTTTGAAAGAGAAAAGAAAAAAGATAAACCTGACTGAGTTTGAGCCACTCAACCCCTCTTCACAATGGCCAATTCAAACCGCAAAGGATATGCTCGGCGAATGCGTTGTGGCCAGTGCACAGGATGTCTTTCGCTCGAGTGCGGCGGCTGTAAAGCTTGCTTGAACATGGTTAAAAATGGAGGGACCGGCACAATGAAAACCCCCTGTGAAGCTCGCCGTTGTCAAATGCTGTCAATAAATAACCACAGTTCCAATTCCAATTCCCGGTCCTCCCGGCAAAAGCCATCGACCCAAATCCTCCCGTTACGAAATCGAGACCTGACGAAGGAAATTCGTTTCGATTCGAAGGGCAACGAGATCAAGTTTGTGGAGCTTGGGAATTGCTCCATCTGCATTGGTTCCCGCGATGCCTTTGCCCTCCAGACCGACGAGCCCACCCTCCTCTGCGACGGCGAAGGCTGCACGAAGGAGTTCCACCTTGGCTGCCTCCTTCCCAAAATCACGAAAATCCCAGAAAATGAAATCTTCTGCGAGGACTGTTCCATCGAGGGCTCCTCTTCCTGCCTGATGAGCTACTTTCTCGAAGCTGACGAGATCAAGCAGCGCTGCGGTGGTTCGTACTACTACGTGCTCGGGATGTTGAAAAAGCTCAATTGTTCTGGCTTGTCTTCGGAACTTGATTACTACGAAGATTGGCAGAGGAGAATCGAGTCCAATTTGGACGTGAGCAACAGTGTGGAGGATAGCAGTAGCAAAAATGAGGAGGAGGAGGAGGAGAAGGAAGAGGAAGAGGAAGAGGAAGAGGAGATCAATAATAACCAATCCGGAAGTGGCGGCAAAACATTGAAAAAACCCTCAACCACCACCACCACCACCACCCCGCCGTCCCTCATCATGAGCAAAAACATTGACACCTCAACCGTGTCTGGTGCCGCCTTCATCGGCCAAACCATCCGCCTCTACTGCCCCATTGGCGAGCAGTACCACACGGGCCGGATCTTGGACTGGAGGAAGGCGATCATGCCCCTCTTTTCCATCGACCCCATTCACCACAACGACACCACCGCCCTGACGTCTACCAAAAAACAGCAGGGTAACTTCAACATCTTCTACGGCATAGGGAACGCGAGCGGCTGCGAGTTCTTGGTGCGGTTCCGGGCGGGCGGGGCAGGCCGCAAGATCCCTGTTCACCGCTGGATTGTGCTGGAGGAGCACAGCGTTAGCGTTGGAAACTCGGTAGTGTGGGGGAAGGCGGAGTCGTTTCCCTGGTGGCCCGGGCAGGTCTTGTCAAGGTCGGCCCTTGAAATTGCCCACATGAAGAAGGTGGGCAATGAGTTGGATGATATCAGAGAGAAGGAGGAGAAGAAGTTGTTGCAGAGGGAGAAGAAGGAGAAGGAGCTACAACAGAAGGAGAAGGAGCTAGAACAGAAGGAGAAGGAGCTACAACAGAAGGAGAAGGAGAAGGAGAAGGAGAAGGAGAAGGAGAAGGAGAAGGAGAAGGAGCTACAACAGAAGGAGAAGGAGAGCGAAATGGATGTGGAATTGGGAGTGGAAGTGGAATGGGAAGTAGTGGACATAAACTTGACCAAGGAGAAATCCCCCAAACCCCCAGAGAAGAAAATGCACCCAAATAAAGCCTCGTCGAACAAAAACACTGGTTTCACGCTGTTCTTCGGCGAGGAGGCCCAGGACCAGCTGAAGTTGGCGACAAACGTGGCGCCGTTCCTTTCGCCGAACTTTGAAACCAACAGGCTGCGGACGCAGGAGAAGAGCATCAGTATCAGCTGCGCAATGGCAGAAATCGAACTGGAGGAGCAGAGGCGGTGCAAGAAATGGATGGCCGAGCACAACAAAGAGGGGGG